>LD362225.1:12095-27548 GCA_001465055.1 Ptychodera flava
CCTAGCATCTGAGTTTTTTCATTTTACTTTGGCCCCATGTTTTGGCCTCTTTACCACTGTCTCTACACATTTTACACAATGGTCTAACAACACTGTACTGTGATCGAAGTGAAGTTATATAGTCATCATTCAGATCATACTTTAACATCGATGCAACCATGTGTTTTGTCATTGCCGTAAATTTTTATACTTTCGATGCAATTTTCATTAAATCTGATGCACCCTCTCATCTGCTGTCACGATCTTGTTGAACAAATCGCCGAACGTTAGGCCTATATAAGAACAAACACTAAATAACGTCTTTGGAACTAACTGTTGGCCATCACGTCGAATGTTGGCCATCAAATTAATACTCATGAGGTGACATGTACTTACTTAACCAAATCGACCCACTTTGTGTCATGATTCGCCAAATTCAGACATCACAACAACGTATTGGCGGTCAACAAAGTCCAAACACGTCGGAAGTCTCATTCAAATCCCATGCCCGCGAAAACCCGACAAAGTGTAGGGCGCCACTAGCGGCAGTACTAAAAATATTTGTAATGCGGAAGTAAGAATTTGCCGCGATCAAAAAAAAAAAAATTCCAAATATGCCAAAGTAGAAGCGGCGATTCCGATGAACAATTTATTTTTTCTTCCTGGCCTTATATACTATTATATATCTTTGTAACAGGGTTTAGGAAGGTACAAGATAGCTGGAAAGTTTAGTAACCTTTGTCTGAAAATAAAATGGTGGCATGTGCGTCATTAAAAATGCATTCTTTAAGGTAAGAATAAAATGTCTGAAACAAAAATCAATTTACTACACAGGATCATGAATGGTGATCGAAGAAATTGTTTTGTCCACAAATCGTGTAATATGCTTGACAGACAATATACAGAAAAATGCTTGATAACTTATGCCTGAAAAGAACATTTGCTAGAAAAGGGTTCGCGTAGAAACTCTGTATCAAGGAATATGCTTGTTCGTCTCACGCGATGCGTATTATCCCTTATTTCATCTTATATAAGAAATAACATGCAAGAGAAGTCATATTTGAGTCAGTGGGGTAAGAGAATGAGTTGAGAGCCAATAGTCAATACAAGTTCATGTTGAATTTTGTTTTACCTGGGAGAAGACTGTCACGGTCATGGCACACACGTCGCCGGCATCATCGCGGGAGTACTGTAGGAATTGCACCGGGAGTCACACTATATTCCGCCAGGACATTCGATTGCGATAGGAAAGGTGGCATCACGAGTAGGGTAGTCAGTGGTAGGTGTCTGTTAATTACTGCCGACGACCATGGCGTGTTTTTGGAAATTTAAAATGCAATCGTGTATAATTTATCTTGTTTTGCAGAATAAGTTCGCCAGAGGAATGTAAACAAACATAGCAATTTAGTTATGATGGAAATTGAATGCGTTGTCAGCCAAAAAAACCCAACACGTTTGTAATGCAATAGTCGCCTGTGGTAAACGGAGACACTGAATATAAAGTTACTGTGCACATCTTTCGCTCTCAGGACACCTCGATATGGCAAATGACAATCCTGTCGTGTCTGTCACTGCAGCTCTTGACGCTATTACTGACGTAAACCTGCCGAAAAGTATCGTTTCAATGTCCTTCACTGGAGGCAAGTCTGTCACCATGAACGAAGCAATCGAACAAATGGCTGAAAAAGGTTATATCGTCATTGCTGCTGCAGGAAACGAACACAAAGACGCTTGCCTGAACTCACCAGCCTCGGCAACTTCTGTACGAACATTTCCAAATTTATATGCAACTACAATTCTGTAAGAATTGACCAGAAGAATACCTATGGTATTTCGCGGCATAGAACATGCTGTGGAATACCTTTCGTGACGTTGAAATAATTTAAATACAATATATCTCTAAAAATTCAATAAGTTCTACGTACACTCTTATATACACCATCCATAAATCATACGCCCAAACAAAATTAGACCGTCTGGTGACCGACTTTTAATTAGATTCAGGAAATACTTTAAGACTTTCACAGGAAACAAAACTACGACGGGAACGCATACGAATATAATGTTGATTATTGTCCATAGTGATGTGACAAGAGAGCATTGCAGCACTGATCGATCTGATTTATATCAGATGTTGAGATGTGCTCGATTTTTGCCTTGTATTCATATTTTCTTAATGTCTGTTTTTCCCATTCAACGATTCCTGAATCAGCAAAGGAGAAATACAAAAAGGACAGAGAACCGAATTGTGTAACTGATTGCTGGTACAAAGTATGAATCGTAATTGTTGTCAAGTTTTATATGTTTGATGTCATACCAATGAACCTTTCACCTTGCAAATGTTGAGTACCAGTCCAAGCAAAATTCACCGGCCTTGGCATCTTCTTGGAATCTCTATGCAGGCAGACCTTTGCCGCTCCATTGAGTATAGAGCGTCTCTCTACGGCAGGAACATATGCTTTTCCTCTTACATTTATGAAATGTCTGACATAGGTATTGAAATAACAAACCACAAAACACCTGAAATTTCTAAAGATGCACCTACGATTTTTAAGAACACGATGCGCAATGTTAGTCACACCTCGAAATGTTTTGTTTTAGCAGTTCACCCCAGTTCCCTATAAACGGGTCCGCAGTCATCATTGAACAGTGTGGCTTTCAGCCAAATAATAGCGATGAAATTTGCTAATGCTTTGCTCCAGAAAACTTTGAACCAAACAACTTTCTTTCACAATCAAGACCGGCGATAATGAGTATCCTTCCAACTGTGAGATCAGAAAAACTACGCATTACTTAATGAGGACATTCAAAATGGTCTACATACATTCCCTTCGGTAGGATCGCGAGGGAAAATTAAATTTTTAAATTTGATAAAAACAACACGGTAGAAACTGTATTTACAATGTAAAAGTCCAGCAAAGTATTGCAAAACTATCGAGCGTTTAAAGTTTGTTCAAGTAGTGCATTCTATTATCATGCAAAAATAACACGTGCGTAATATCAGCAATTTATTTGTTACTTCATGTATTTAAATCCTGGCTTTACCTGTAATTCCACCATTTCATTACCTACAGGCGTTGCGGCTCGTCTTCTTGAATACGATCCGGAGATAACAAGAGATGATATACTTACAGAACTTGTGGACGCCGCTGGGAAGAATCTGATTGATATGTCCGTTAAACCAGAAGACTATCGTTCAGAAACAAAAACCAGAAGACTATCGTTCAGAAACGCCAAACTACCTTCTTCGCGTGCCGTCTGGTTACAGTAAGTCATAAAAATGGTCAGATTGCTATGAGAGGGTAGAGTGTGCGCCATGTACTTTGAATAGGTCACAAAGCGCAACCACAGTTTAAGATATCCAGACAGGCTGCTTAAATAAATACGTAAAGGAAGTCACATTCTTTGATAGCAGTCTTTTTTATTGTATTTATAAAAAAATGTAGTTTGTAAAGCAAGAAAGACTGAAAACTTGGGAGGTGTGGTTAAGATAAAGATAGGGAGTACATTTGGCATTCTAATATTTGACGCAGTTTTCTGGTGGAGCGTTTTAAATTATGTGATATGTTAAAAGCCAACATTGTTGCAAAACATGGTCACTTTTTGTTTTAAAGTTTCTTGTTTATTTATAATGGTTGTTTTGCAATTTGACTAACCCTTTCCGGATCAAAAGGTCCACCCATATTTCACATATTGGTTACTGCACTTTTATAACACTATACACGAAAACCATATTTTTGATAAAACTTGCACTTTTTTCTCTTTCTTTTCATGGATATTGTAGGGATGATAGAGAAATTATATTTCTGACAAGGGATGCATTGTGCTTTTTTGTTTTCAGAGACATGGAGAGATGATCTTCGCTGCGGCGCCGGATACCTTAACAAATATAACAAACCCGCCGAATGCGACCCTTACAGCGACAATCCATGTTGTGGCGCTGATAACTTTTGTGGAAGCCAGCCGGATGATTGCACCTGTACCACGTGTGATGACTATAGACCAGGTAAGAAGGGGTAGAAGTGAGGGACAAGATTTTTGTATATAACCGAGAGCGGGGCAGATAAATATATTATTACATTAAGTCGCGTGCTTCATAGGATTCAATGGTAACTTGTCGATTACGTCGCGGGCCGCATAGTCATCACTGGACTGAAAGTGAACCGGAACTATTTTCAACTTGAAAACTTTTGGATGTAAAAGTCTTGAAATTTCATGTTTTGCACAGAAAATCCGGTTTTTGGAAAATTTCGCCTAAAAATATTGATAAACCGCATAACAGTAGTTTAAATATATCAATGCACCATTCGATTATGGAAATTGGTCTATTTTTAACCTTTTTTCGTCTAAAATGAAAATAAAGCATTTGACTATAATTTGCCAATAAACGTAAATATTTTTGGTGCAAACTGAGTAAGAGAGGCATGTAATAAAAACATTATAGCCCAAACAAGGGACTATGTACCCTCGGGGCAGGAGACCATTTGCCCTCCTTACGTCGGGCAAATGGTCACCTACCCTCGGGCACATAGTTCCATGTTTGGGCTGTACAAGTGTAGAGGGAAGCAAGGGCATATACCTTGTAACAAAGACTCAGGAGTACTGCGGAACTGGCAAACGTTATTCAAGAACGACATTTTCATCAACTGACGCACACATCATAAATTATCTTTATCGTTTCTCAGAGCAATAATGCTAACGAATGAAATAAGGAATCGCCATGCAATTTGGTACTAGAGAAATAAATAACCAAATATTTACCGATAGTTGAAATACAATTGACCACCATTAATGTGTTAACTTTACGGAAAAATAATTTTGTTTGGTTTCAGACAAACTAAGACGGTGGAAATGTTCTTACTCCAAGAGCTTTAAAAGAAGCTTCTAACAAGTGGGAGATCAGTAAAGAATCGAAAACATTTAAAGTCTGAATATCTTTCTCTGAGGCGCATTCTACCTTCGATAAAAGTCTACACATTCTTGAACCATGTAGCTCTTTTTGTTTCTTACACTGCTACTTTACCCTAAAATTAACCATGATACTAACCACAGTTTTCTTTCGCTTTCTCTTCAATTCAGACCTATGTTACAACACGTGCTGGTGGAATGGTGACGGCGAGTGTGACGACGGTGGACCTGGAGCTAGCTACAATGGCTGTGATTATGGCACCGGGCCTCCTCTATAAGGGCGTCTTTGATACGAGCTGTGCGATTTGAAAATGAAATGAATCCACGACAGAGACTGTAACAGAAAGCTATTTCTGTAAGAGTAATTTGGCACAACTTCGTTTATGATGACGCTTTATCTATAACACTGCCATTTTAACATATGTTTCATCATTGTCATTTTGGAAAAATATTTATTTATTAATTTCTCTGTTTATTCATTCATTCATTCATTCATTATTTATTTATTTATTTATTTATTTATTTATTGAGGATAATCTACCATATGATATATATAAAAAATAAACTAAACTCTCGAAGGGTAAGATTTTAATCATCAATGCACAGACTTTACGCACTTCAATACTGACATAGACATTATACCCCATGCCAAAATAACTTCCGATGATGCAAAAACGAAAACTGTAACATATATTTGCTATCAGTAAGACACGCCCTTTTGTCCCCTTTGTCACAGCGAAGAGTTGTTAGGGTAAATATACGCTAACTGAATATTTGGAGAATTTTTTTCATTTACACAACAAAAGTTGTAGAAATATTGCAAGAAACATGGAAATTATCCGACCAAAGTCCATGTCAGGGCATGCATTTGTTGTTTCTAACGTGCCATGTCTCGCGTTTTAGGAATTCAAAAGAATATTAAGTTGTAAATTTCCGTAAGAAAGTTATTCTTTGAGATTTCCGGTCCTTTCTGGTTGTAATAATGTACTTCTAAACAAGTACAGTTTAAGGCAGAAATTTCATAAATGCTATATTATTATTATTAGCCTATATCAATGACATTACATCCAAATGTACTTTTTCTTTGCCTTATATACATGATTTACGTCTGTTTTGAATCAGTTTCTTAATTTCATGAAGGATATATTACTCATCTGATAAAAAAGCGGCTTTTTAATCGATGATCAGCTATAGCCTATGAATAAGAACTTTAACCAGTTTCACTAATTCCCTAGTGAATCCTTCAAGTGCACTGTACTTGTTGCAGTTTTTATGACTTTATCAAAGGTACACATCCGATTATGCCAACAGAGTGACAAAATTTTACAGTTTGCCATTATTCCCGCCATACTAATTATCTACAGCAGGAACTTTAATATGCCCAATAATGCTAAGTCGATCAGTGCCCATAACGTGCAGAAGCTCTCATGGTATCTTTTTCTAATGGAATTTGGGATAATTGAATCTCCGTTTTTTTCTTTTTGTGAATTTTCTTAACATTTTACACCTCCTTCTTGAATCATTGTTTCGGTTTCAAGAAGGAGGAATTGCTCAGATTACAAGATGAATGTTTTGTGAAAAAATATTTTGTTTTTAATTGCTGGTCTCACTGGAAATGCAATCATTCTCATATTTCATAAATCCTTAAAGGGACATAAGCTGTAACTTGTGGCAAGTTTTTCAATATTCTGCTTATGTATATCAACTATACCGTGTCTGACCCTAATCCGTTTGTCATGCTGAAATTTCGAGTGCTCTTTTTGTCAACACAGCTTGTATGTGTGTACTGATTATTATTTATTGTTTACAAATGAATTCCAGTCCGGACTTGAATGTAATTTTCAACAATAACAATGTAGATTATACTTATATAGGTTGTGTTGATATGCTAAATACTTGGCATTAAATTACAGTTTATGGATTCAATGCAGAAAGTGTAGAAAAACCCCAAAACAAAAGTTCTGAAAAAAAGCCAAAATATACAGCTTATGGAGCTTTAACCGAATTCTTGAAATTATATGCGAAAATGCAGCGACTCTAGCTTGAGGACGAAATGAAGTTTGCGTTAAACAAGTTTTCTTGTGGTCTTGCACTTGAACTTGTATGACATTTGTCACGAATCCCTCGACAATTAGGGATAGGTCAATTGTCGCAATAGATTCTCCGCCATTGGACATTGGATCTTGAATATTCTTGATTTTTCGTCCGGAACTATAAACACAATAGAATGAAAATGCATCAGTGACATTTGGCGTCAGCCGCACCCTAGCGACCGTATTTCTCATTGATGGATATGTGTATCCATCTATACTTGACCTGTTTGTTTCACCAGTCTGATATCTTTGAACGGCTGCCGTGTTCGTCATGCAAGTGAAGTAAGAGTCTTTGGTCAGAGCCAGCTGATCTATTTGATTTTTGAATATGAGGCTACAATATTTAAGACGCTTTAGACCGTTTAAGTCTCTGTCAGAGAAATGTGCCATTTTCCCTTACCATGGCTGCAGTATTAATGTGTTGATTATGTATGACCTGATGATGTATCAACAGCGCATTAGTGAGCAAGGGGGCAATGTTGTGTTCCGTATTTCACTAATTTAGGTCATGAACTTTGCGACTTTTAAGTAGAACGAAAGTTGAGTCACCGACACACTCAAACACACACAGGCCCATTAACTTACAGGCACACCGACAGAAAAACAGATGTGACAAAATAGTTTTCGTCCGAAAACCATAATCATGCTTTAGAGAAATGTGATAATTCATTGTAGGCCTACAGGTCAGGAAGTGCTAGGGTCAAAGGTTCTCAACACGACCTCGTTTTGATTCAAATTTTAAAAGGTTACGTACAGTTCTTCACGTCAACATAGTTTGGTCAATGTTAGGATTCCTGTCGTCCTTCACCAAGATCGGTAGATCAACAACTGAGCAAGGAACTGCAGTAAACGATGGCAATGAATACACAAAAGGTGAGTATGATATACCGTAGTGTTTCAAGTGCACCGGGAATAAGGACTGGTCAGAATAAGATGGGGAACTGCAGTTTTCTCTGAGTCCCATGATTATACAGGTACAGATTTTCACATCAAGACTTTTACGGAGGATATTTTTTTTTGCAAAACTAGCCAGCTAAAAGAAAGATCTTAAGAGCCATCCTTGACAACTAGCTCTTGGGTTCTAGATAAGTGCTTGCGTACTTGTCCTCGAATACTACGGGGGGCACTGTTTATGTCTCGTTTATGTCTATTTATTCTCTTGCATCGTAAAGTCTCTTCGGCATTTTCATTCAGGCCTGTGCAGGAGATAGTGGATCAAACATTTCCTACACTACTATGCGATCACAAAACAATCTTAAAAGACCTATGCTGACCACATTCAAAAGGTGAACTAAAGCAGGCCATCGTACAGCATTGTCTACGATATCATTGCTGCAATGGTGAAGGTCACAAGGGCAGTCAACAGAGTCATCCATTTTGTGACGAGAGAGCAGACGAGTTTTATTTGCTCATCAGTGGGCAGTGAAAGGACGGGCAGGCAACATTTCATCGCTAGTGGTGGGGAAATTTCATTCTCTTGCTCGATGGGCAACTTGAAAAAAGTATAATAGGTGGCTACGGATTGTTATTTATTCAGTTGGTTCGGGAGTTTGCTAATTAATAGTGAGCAAAAGTAAAGAAATTGGAAATTTGTATGGGGAAGAGGGTAATCACGTTGGATATTTAACGTGGGGAGAGATTTCCTGACGGCGAACAAAGAGACAGAAAGACCATTAGGCGAGAGGGAAGATTTTTCCTCGCCATAGATGGAGGATTGTTACTGACAGCCATTCTGAAAGTGTCATATCAAGATATTTTAAGTCAGTGTCATCTTAATGTTCATAGTAAAAGAATGATTTATGACTCTAGGTTCTTGACCACAAAGACCCAGTTAGGCCCACAGATGAGTATGTATACCGAAATGAATCGGTAAAGCCTTATCGTTTGAGATTTAACAACATTTTCTCGTATATTCGTCTTCAATATGCTTCCATGCAGATGACGAGTAGTTTGCAAGACAAAGTGGCAATCGTTTTCGGCGGTACGTACGGAATAGGAGCGAGCATTGTCAAAGTGTTGCAGAGAGACGGCGCTAAGGTAGTAATGACAGGAAGAAACAAAGAGAGAGGTAATCTTTGTTTTATCCAAATATTGCAGTTTTGTGCGTCGTCCAAAGAGAGATGTTCGTTCACAGGACACCCCTTTTCGATCAGTACGCGAAATCTTTGTCTCCAGCTGATGACCTGAGGTTACGTCCGTGCAGAACAGACTTTCGGAACGGCAAACGACACTTTATTTCAATGTTTGTTTTTGTTTTTGTTTTTGTTTATTGTTTTTTGTGAATTCAGACAAGCAACTTCATCAAGTGTCATAGTAAAGTAGAAGCATAGGGAATTGCACCAAAGTCCGTCCCCAGGGGTGGGGGTATCTTGTCTCAGGACAAGGTTCTTCTTGCTATGGTTTATTTTACTTTAATACGTTTGACTATGATATATATTGCCAGTAAAGAGTTATATTACCAACTTTTCTTTGCAGCTTTGGTGTCTTTGTCTTATGTTAGCGCTGGTTTTGTAACGATTTCTTTTTTCGTATTTACGTCCTTTGACAATCTTTAGTGAAGTTTTTTCACTGTGTTGCGTCTATTATCTTACCAGTTTGAATGCCTAATTCGCCAAGGCAAGCAAGGGTAGTAATTTAGTCTATTATCTGATGAGTTTGAGTGCCTAATTCGCCAAAGTAAGCAAGATAAAGTACTAATCTGTGGACGCTGTCACCAGATTATCACCGGATTAACTTTGACAGAGTCAACAACGAACGCACTAGCAAGGTATAACAGGAGGCTCTTGTTATACCTTGCTGGTGCGTTCGTTGTTGACTTTGTCAAATTTAATCCGGTGATAATCTGGTGACAGCGTCCACAGATTAGTAATTTACCCTTGCTTACTTTGGCGAATTAGGCACTCAAACTCAACAGATAATAGACGCAGTATGTTGATAAAACGTTTACGCAAGATTGGCAAGGGCAGTGCTAAGTTAAGACCAAAATACCAAAGGTTGGTAGAATATATCTTTATTAGCAATACAACGAAACACCTAACCACCCCTGGGGACGGACACGAAGGCGACCCCCTATGGTAGTAGAAGCGAACAATTTCGCATGTCTCCATTGACTCCAATAAAAAATGCACTTAAATCAGGGGGAACGCACAACTAAAGCAAATTTTTTCACAATACGCGCACGTGCCGCCAGACGTGCACGTAATCACGTACGTGAAACTCTCTAACGAAATTCACAAACCAACTGAAAGTTCTGTAATACAAGGCACTTACGGAGGCACTTACAATCAGACCGTTGTGGTGAAACGATCATTTTGATTATTGCGTTAAAGCGGCTATTAGATCGCCACCCACGAGGGCCTCTATAATTTAAGGTAGTATCCGCCTCCAAAGTGAAAGACTCAAACTCTTGCTCAAACTTTCCTTTACCAATATTTCAACTATTCTCTTTCAAAATCAAGAATAAAAATTGGGGTCATCGAGCAAATATTGTACTAGAGAAACAGATAACCAAGATTTACCGATATTTAAAATTCAACATGGCCGCCATCCCTGTGTTAACTTTATGGAGAAAATAAAGTTTTCGAATTTCGAAAAAACTAAGCCGGTGAATAGGTTTCTTGCACCAAGAGTTTTAAAATGAGCCCCAACAAATAGTATATCAGAAAGGAATCGTTAAAGTTTGAGAGTCCGAATATCTGTCTTCGAGGCGCGTTTCACCTTAATACAAAAGTTGTCAACTCCGAATAAAATACACATTGTCTTAAGTGTACATTTTCTGACGTAAGATACTCTTGCACTGTAGAATATTTCCTTATTCGTCATCACAAACAATATCTAACTTGACTGTTTATATGCTTCATGTACTATTTACCCAATGCATGAAGTACACCGTCAACTCTCCCGAGAGAAGTTTGAGTCGAGCGAGTTGGTCCAGGTTATTGTGTCCACTACAAAGCAACAAATTATACGTGTTGCGTTCGTTATATGTGAAAATTATGAGCAAACAAGTGTTGTGTGTTTATTGATACCTCATTATTTAAACAATTTCATGCAGCTTTAGGAGATATATAAGTGATGGTGGTTTATGGTTTGAAGACACGTTAACTATAACTTTTTATGTATTTTCGTTGTGTCTTTAAAAGATAGATTTTTGTTCCACTGCCAATACTAAGCTTATGTCACAGTGCATAATGTTTAACTTATCCATACAGTATTGTATATGTGTAATTTTGTTATTGACAAATGAATCCTTCTCCGTTCTACAGCTCTAGAATTCAGTTTGTTGAGAATGAGATTGCATATTGTACAAAAACGTGTTGGTTAATCGGGGTAAATACGCTGTACTTCACCACAATGTAACGAAAAGGGAAAATATAATCATGTTCTACAAAACAATAAAATTCTATAATAGTACAGATTTCGAAATCAGTGTAGCGTTTCGAGAAGAGAGGGACAACTTCGTTTGGTGTGCATTGTATCATAAGGGTAACATAAACATTGGATTGCCGTGGCGCCAAAGTAATTAACTAGGCGCTATCAGTGTCTGTAGAAGTAGAAGGAGGTCGTCTTTTACATCCCGAGTTCTGCTGGTTTTGTAAGGGAAAACTATTCCCTGAGCTTTTAACAATGGACCACACTGTAAATTACTGCAAGACATTTTATTTTCAAATTTTCAAATTATCAACATATCCAGTGGTTATCCCTTTAAATCCCTTACTATTTTTTTCCAGGAGCCGAGGCCGAGAAGAATATGCCGGGTGCACTCTTCATGCAGGGAGACATCTCCGACCTTCAAAATTGCCATCATGTTGCCAAAGAAACGCATGAACGCTTTGGAATGATCAATATTGTAGTTTGCAACGCTGGTAAGGGGAGTTCAACCGTCCGGGTAATTTCCAAAATTGGAGACGCAATATCATAATACTATTTCCACGATTAGCCAGTCACCGACCGGATAACGTCATTGATAAGATTGCAGTCACTGCCGCTGATTGGCTAATGATAGGAAAAAATTACTATCATGGTATGGTGTCGCCGATTCTGGATTCTGGAAATGGCCTGGACTGTTCAAGAGTAAAATGTTGCCTTTCAAAACATGTTTCATTTGCGTGGCATCTCGTTGTAATTAGCGAAAACAGACGCCACGGCGATATATCAGGCAGCTCAAAATCAATTAACATTTTTTCAGCCGAAAACAATCTGGAAAACATAACATTTGTATGCCATCAGTTCATCGAAAACTGACTCAAGGTCATTTTCACCTACAGCAATCTACCCAATGGCAAAATTAGAAAATATGACGGAAGAGCATATCTCGCCAGTGATTGACGTTAACCTGAAGGGGACCATATACGCAACCAAGGCTTGTCTACCATACTTGAAAGGTACTTTAGGTCTTTTTACACTTATTGGTATACCAAGTACTTTTATTTATCTCCAATCTCCCAAACATACATTTTGGCTTGTTGGTACCATCACCATACCCCCGCACCCCACTCAGTGTTTTAACAACGCTTTGATTATGAAACTATCGGAACCAAAATGCTGTAAATATAAATAAATACAAACCTCAATAGCCTTGCATTGTTGTTGTTGAGTACATTACTGCTTTAAATTTGTCAATAACAGTGAATTATGTGATGTCTTCCCCAGATTATTACTGATGATGTATTCTATTATCTAATATTGTTGCCCAAAATGTTTTCTACATATATAAATTGCCCGGCATTGCCAAAACTATAAAATAATGGCAATTATGTACCCTCTCCAAGCCCATGATGGACTCAAGCAAACGTTGCATGCCATGTTGTACTTGGCTTTTCAACGTATACATTATGTTGTGCAAATTTTCCGTTTGTCAATTGTCATTTGTGGTTCTGAAGGGGATATATTATTGCGTAAATATTATTATAGTAACTATCCTGCTTGACAGAATCAGCCAAATCCACTGGTGCAGCACGCGTTATATTTACGTCATCCATTACTGGTGAACTAACTGGATTGCCAGGTTTAGGAGTCTACGCAGCTACAAAATCGGGACAACTGGGTTTTATGAGGTAGGGCGAATTTTCATCTCCATATTCTTTTGAAACTCTGTTCCTAGATGCAACAAAAATAAATGAACAAACCTTTAAAACCATTTTTGGACTGGTTTTGGCAAAATCACTCTTGAAGAACAGTAAACACACCATTTTTGAGATATCTTCATGATTTGTTAACTAGCTAATTATCCCTTTTTGATAAACATAATCATATCGCAGATGCCGCCCCCCCGCCCCAATTGATTTTCATTATTGCAGCCCTTCGTTTAGACGAGTCGAACATTACAGAAGTCACTAAATTTTAAAATTAACCTGGAATCTCTAAAAAATCAATTGAAATTGCTTCAGTTAACGTATATTTCCAACATGTCCGAGACCGCAAGCCGTCAGGAAAAATCATGCGAAGCGGACCTAACACGTACACATTTTATATCAAAGGAAAACACTTGCATACATTAGAATAAAGCTACAAGGTCAATCGCGCACATTGTTAGAAAGTGCAATTCAGCATATGAACCGCATTTGATATTCCATGCATTTGAGCCATTCTGTGAAGTTTAAATTTCATCCAAGCTGCAATCTGCGATATTTCTGTGATAAAATTTGTTATTTGTTTCTGTAGAACGGCGGCAGTGGAGTTGGCCAAGGATAGGATAACAGTCAATTCTGTACTACCGGGAAACATGAACACAGACAGTTTATCCGTGTTGTTGAGCTCAGCAGCTGTGGATGGCAATAAAGATGAAGCAGTAGCGGCCATCCCAATGGGACGGTAAGGCTACGTTCAAAAGAAATAGTGAGGGGGTTGGAGGAATTCAGTGGGATTCGAAAATTTTTGGGGTAGTCGAGGGAGACTTGAAAGTTATGATCTGCCTATAGGGAGGATCTGAAAATATTTTGGCTGCCAACATTTAGATATCATCCTATGATTCTAATGTTAGTAATAGTTACACATAAACTTTTGTCTCATTTTATGACTTTAATCTCGAAAATTCTAAAGATATATGAATGCCATTAAATTCTCGTAAAAACAACAAGTCTGACTTGTAATAGGGTAGGAGCTGCATCCGTTCATAATTTTTTTCATTATTTCTGTGCATTGTACCGAATACAGTTTCTCGGTGTCTGTCTACAGTATGCTAGAAACACAATTTTCAGTTTGTCAACAAAGCCCGTTTGTCTAAATATTGGTGACAACTGAAGTAGAGTTCAGACTCAAAGTTATTTGTTAATGATACACACGCACGGTACACGTAGGCAGTGATGGCAACTGAATGCTGGACAGCTCAACATGCTGTAGGGAAAAGAACAAAAACGCAGTTGTATAAACTGAACAAAAATATTGTCAAAATACAAAGTTAATACAGCTACTGCCCTGCTACTACCTACGGGTAGTGTCACTGTCACTGCATACCGGCGGTGACAATGATAGCTCTGACTCTGATGTAGTTTAAGAAGAGTTTGGATCATAGGACGCTCAATTGACCGTGAAACACACATGTACTTGAACACAAGATCAGGCCAGAGAGCAACAAATACATGTAGAAGACTAGGAGACTTAACAGTTACCGTTGAATTTTGGATTCAGGCATATGAGAATGGGCAAATATGAGAGAAAAGAGATGAGGTCGTGCACCATGCTTGGCCTTATACTAATGTAAGATGAAAAGTTACATTTTCCTCAAATTACTAAAAATCAATATATAAAAACATTTATTTCAAGTTCATGCAGTGGATGAAATTTTCGCATCTCATCGTACAATAACATAAAAGTAAAACTTTGAACAGTAAAGACTCTAATTAAAATGCAAATATGTATGACTAAAGGGAATCATTTATTTTTTACCATATTTGCCGTTATTACACCCAAAATTTCTTAGATTAAAACATTTATTTGATGGAATATTTTATCTTTCCAGTACTGTCAATTTTGTAAAACATTTATAAGTAGCATCTAAGTTGTATGGCTTGTAGGTTTGAAAACAATATTTTTTTCACTATACGTAGGTCACGGTGCTCAGTTTTTCACAATTTGGTAAATGTAGCCAGGAATTCATAATTTGCATACTCTCTCATGATTGTCATTTTGTGTACTTTTCAGCTGATGCCTTTGACCTGGCCAGAGTTGGATAAACTTAAGTCGGCTTAGACTGATAAATCCAAAAAGTCCACTGATGAATCAAAAAACGAATCAATTTAAGAACTTGCCCTAGGTGTATGGCTCTATAACCTGCTGATAAGAGGTAGTATCGTATTCGTGCAGAACTACACAATATACGTTTATTTTTGCTCTGCGTGCTTTCCTAATACATATGCAGCTATATGGTAATTGGGGGACTTGAAAATTTTTGATCATATGGACGGGGACGAGAATTTTTGAGGGTATTGAGGGGGTCTGAAAAAATAAGATTTCAATCGCGATTCCTACAGCC
>LD362225.1:37849-50662 GCA_001465055.1 Ptychodera flava
TGGTTGCAATGACCTCTGACAATGGGCCTTCAACTTGTAACCGACTGTAGCTTTGCTTTCTCTTGCGACAGCGTTTCTCAAACTGCCGCAAGCTGAAATGTGAATGTTTCCATTGATAAACCAGCAGCGGCTCCGTCTCTGTAAAACGTGGGGACTGTCTTATTCAGAGAAGGTCAAAAATCTAAATCCGCACGTTCATGTTCGCACTCAGGGCCTCCACCACTGAGGACCGCAAGACTTTTTGAGCGGAAAATGCACAAACTACTGTTAGACCAGCATGTTTTACCCTCTATATTTATGACATAAAAGTCATGACATCACTCTATTATGATTTCCCAGCCTCTGGCATCCCTCGCCATGTTAATTAGCCAAGGCCACTTAGAGAAAATTCTTTGTTTGCTGTCCTTGGATTTTTGAAAACCTACCAGTCAGCCAGCAAAACAAACGAACACAGGAAAAAGCACAACATACAGCAATCGCATAAACTTTGACTTTCCATTGGTCACAAGTATAAAAATATCAACTAATACATTTACAATGCAGTGTTTCTTGTGCTCTGCAATGAGCACGTTGTGAAAACAATGCTTGGAAACACAAGTTATACTTGTATTAGTACAACAAGCATACTTATAGTTAGGTTACTATGAGTCTGAACAAAAAATCCATAATACGAGTAAACACTATACCAGTGCGACAGTAATCAACTGGTTGTGTTACTAAGATAGTTTGTCTCTGACGTAGGTTTATGCACTAGGTGATCATAGGCACCTACAAGCAAAACTATCGATTAAGATAACAAGATCTCAATTATGAATACAAAGCATATTTGCGACAAATGCAAAAAAGATGCTAATTACGTAACAGGGCTCGAAATTAACTTTTTACACTGGTAGTCCACTCGGGCAACCATTTTCTGAAGTTGGTAGCCCAGTTACAATGGCTGGTAGTCCATGAATATTTTAGTTTAGGGACACTGTACTCGTCCGAGTATAAGCCCCGGTTCAGCAACACAAAATAGCAGTAAAACTAGGGGCTTCAACTCCAGAAACCCCATGTTATGTGTCTCGAACGCTTAATTTATGCTAATTTATGTACATTTTAACACTTTCTATCACTTTCAATCGGCTTATATATCCAAAGAATTTGTAACTTGAGTAAAAACAGGAAAAAATATTCTCATGATCTTTATGAACTGGCATGCCTTGTTACACCAGAGTCTCTCTATACAGAACGTAATACATTGATACTGATCGACAACCATAGATAAAAGACAGCGAAACTCAGCCAAGCTTAACTGACACAGTGTTTTATAGTACTATTTCAAATCAAACTGATTACACAATCTCTTGATATTGAAGTGACAGTTTTGTGAAATTTCAGCATCAAAATCCCAAAACTTGACACAAGTACGTCTTGTATGCTGCCGATCAACAGCATAGGTGAACTGGCATGCAAAGACTGCACACGGAAAAGCAACTCAACATTCTAACGCTCTGCATCTTGTGAAAACAACAACATAGCTGTGAAAATTGTAATAGTCAGCCCCCAAAAAATAACTCTTCACAGATGAAAGGATAATTGCTTCAAACAAATGAAACTGCATGTTGACTGCATTTAGCTCGTCCGAAAGTGACGGACATCGCACGCCAAGTATTTCATGTCCCAGGCTTTGGTTGTCCGTGTGGGCTACCATTTCATGGACTTTGGTAGCCCAAGGGAAAAGTTGGTAGTCTGTGGACGCGGGACTACCGCTAATTTCGAGCCCTGACGTATTACGAGGATGTTTACGAAGTTTGGACGAAAACAAGAATATATTTAAATTATATTAAGAATGATAAAGGTAGTCAACACCTAATGAAGGAACGTGAGAATTTCCCGTGGTAGATTTGCAACGTGTCACAGTGACATATGAATATTAATTGTGACAGGTAACTTTAAGATCGAGACCTGCATTGATGTTTACCATTGGACGTATAATTTTATCTTTAATTCATATCTCACGCATGATCAAAGCCACGCCTTAAAGATAATGTTTAAAATCCCGTGCTAAAATAATACGATTGAGGGAATACATAGGACAAGACAGAAAAATACAACGGACAGGGAAGGAGGACAGAACAACCAAAGAGAAGTCCAAGGCATTTGCACAGAGAAGTTGGGCGATGGCACCTGTCAAGCTTGTCTGCCGAGAAATAAAGTCTATGTACTACAAACGAACTCTGAACATCTCTTGTAGTCATTTGAAGATTCCCAGTTACTCTCAGCAGGCCAAGACGAGTCCATGAGTAAAACCAGGCCAATATGAGGTAATGAGATAATACGAGAAAAACGAATAGTAATAGCTGTTTTGACAACCTGTACACTTATGAATTTCAAAGTTTGGGTAGAACAAAAAGTGTTCTTTAAACCTGAAATTTTTCAAATATTAAACCGCAAAAGTTGCTGAGTATAACAGAGTAAGTAGTTGTCACTCAGAAAACAAATGCTAAACATCTTGCTAAAAGTTGAAACTACTGTCCCTTTCATACAATTACAATTTTTGTAGTTAGAAGAGTGGGTGGCTGAACAAATCAACAGCCTTGAGTGTAAATCAAGTGTCAAACAAATACAAGACCAGAGCACTGTTCCTGTTGAGTTAAATGCATCATTAGCTGTAACTTTTGGCTATTTACTCTGAATTCTGGGTATCGACTTGTTTGTTAGCCTACTTCCAATAGCGCTGATCGCGATGTCATATCTGTTATTAAATATTGCTGCAAATTTTGTTGTTGCACGTGCGGATGTTGTTGCTGCTTGAAGTCTGAGCCATAAATTCATATGAATTAGTGTGACTTTTAACATTAGCAGGTTTTATTTCCATAGTTCTTGCGGAAAATGCGAACAAATATTTATTTTTGCATATCAATGAAAGAAAAATGACGTTCAGTGATCAGCGCTATTGCATACTAAAATGTCTAATATTTTGCATGTCAAGACAGCCAATGCCTAGTGGCCATTGCTGTATTTGATAACAACTTCAACTGCGTACGATTTGGAGAATTCAACAACGAACATTCCACAGTACATGCTTGCCCCGGTGCAGATCAAATATCGTGATCAATTGCGGATCGCTGAAAAGCTGATGGAAATTCAGTCCCCCTCCTTATTGAAGCCAAACAAGTCAAGAATTGTTTTCGATCCGTCTTTTATGGAGACCAAAATAATTTCACGCCTTTCCACAGACATGAAAACTTTGAGGGGGAAATCAACTTTTGAAACGGTCGATCGATCGTACGGTACACTAGTCCGGTACAACGGGAGGTGCAAATGTACACTTTATGTACAGCGGCTGATGTACCCTTTTACGATAGGTAGTCTGATTTGTATTGAAACGACTGAACGACATCCGCGTTTTTTGCGACATTTAAGTAAACTGCTGCGTGATGAGACTCTGAATGTGTTATTGCGGACAAAGGAAAGGATCAATGCGCCGTATTTTCGAGCAGACGATCTGTGTTTGTTTTTCAGATTTCGGCCAAAAACCTACCCGCACGTGGACGGCAAACAAAGAATTTATTTTACGGTGCCCAATCTGTTTTTAAAACACCCAGACTATGAGATATGATGTACACTAATTACATATACAGACCCATTCGAAGTTATCAAAATAGATTAATAATTGTAAAAATAACACGAGTTTGCATTGAAAAATGCCAAGTCGAGTAAACAAAACCAAATATTAAAGAAATGTTATTTTTGATTTGAAATTAATATAGATATAAATATTAGAACTGGTTGCCTTCATCGTTGACTGAAGTCGATTCATGTTCAAACGTTGACAGGGTTTTAACAACACTGAACGAGCGTTGGAACTGAGCAGTGATGGCTACAAAACAGGTAGGTTGTAGAAAGTGTATCATATAAAGGAAATCTTTGTGACGTGCTACGTCAACAGGTACACTTCTGTTTTGTGCTGCTTTTCTACTGTTTGAAGTTGAAAGATGTTGTGAGGTAACCCAATGTTCTCGAATGGATACAGAGTTTGCGTCAGCGATTCGTTAGGTCTCATGAAGGAAGCATAATTCAAAAAGTATGCAGTCAAAACGATAGCATGAACTTGTCGTTCTTCCAAGATTTGGGTAATTTTTTCGGAGTTTCCGGCTCTGTCAACAATTTGCAGGATTCTTGATTTATATTTCAGTTCTCTTTCGAATCGTACGAACGAATCATTTTTAAAGCAGAACGCCAGCCGATACTTTTAAACAATTGTCACCCTGCAGTTTCCAAACTTTGACCAGCCATCTCTTTCGATTGCAAGATGTAACGGTGTCTCTCCGAGTCAGCTTACGGATAAACTATTGTATCTTGGGAGGACGGTCAAAAATGGGACAAAAACCGACAAAACAAAAAAGGCCGCAAGGCAGAAAATGTAATACAGCAGATTGAAATAATATCCATATGAAGGGCAGCCAATAAGAAAAGTGTAAAATTGGAAACAGTATTACGCATGCTCCGAAAAATGTGAATAAAGATACTTTGTCGAATTTGGAATGTGAAAGAAAAAGTATATAGTACGTGTCTGCATCCTGTCTACCCCTCCCAGGATACTATGGTTTGTCCCTTGGCATTGATGGAAAACACATTGTGCCTTTAACAACATTTATTGATAGTTTGAACATTTTGACTACAGAAACAGAACCTTTTGCCACCTAATGTTCAGCCAGTATAGATTATAGTCATTATGGAATTTTAACATGAGTTATTTAAATATGGTGTGCAGCTGGCGGGATGTACCACATACAATAATTCACAATACATGTAAAACCCGAGTCGCATGCATGCAAGACTATCGTCTCCCCATTGGTATCAGGTTTTCTTCAGAAGTTTACCATGAGACGTATTTCGTGATAATCGAACAACCTTGTAGACCATGCCGTGCGTGTTTCTTTTGCGTAGGCGTCAGGTCGTTTGCAAGACAAAGTGGCGATTGTTTTCGGTGGCACGTACGGAATAGGAGAGGGCATTGTCAAGGTGTTGCAGAGAGAGGGCGCCAAAGTAGTGATGACGGGAAGGAAAGAAGACAAAGGCAAGTAACTTGTTTTGATGAAAGCATTGCTTCTTGAAACAAACAAATAATGGAAAAAGTCTTTTAAGAGAGACAATATCTTGTAACTTTTACTTGCATTTGTTCGGTCGAAAAGTGTTTACAGGTATATGCTATCCGAAACAGACCGTTATATAACATTTTGATACACCGAGCCCATTAAGGTGACACACAATTTAAATCCTCAATCCTGTTTTCTAGGAGCCGAAGCTGAAAAGAATATGCTAGGTGCGATCTACATGCAGGCAGACATCGCCGACCTCCAAAGTTGTAACCGTGTCGCCAAGGAAACGCATGAACGTTTTGGGGTGATCAACATCATAGTTTGCAACGCCGGTAAGGGAGGTTTAAGTTCAAATTTGTTTCCTCGTGTAATGTTTATGCCACATGTTATCTTATGACAGACGACGCGGCAATGCTTGTCACTATGTATGTAAAGACCGTCCAATCAGGCTGTCCATATGTTAAAAAGGTGAACACTGAAAAATTGACCTGAATGACTCGTTACTAGTTCCACAGAACCTAGGATCTATGTTAGTTCACAATAACTTTTGATTATTTTGAGAAATAAGCTCATAAAAGTAAAGCACCAATTGAAAATTACAGGGTAAGACAGTACAATATAGAAATAACATTCGACGCGCGGAGTCTGTTATTTCCATTATATTACCAACGAACCTCAAAAACCGTCAAAATTTACGAAAATTTCCCACGCGAACGACAACGGGGCCCCAGAACTTGTCAGTGAGTAGTGCGCGCGCTGCAAAAATTTTGCAAATCCGGAGATTTTTCAAAGAAAAGTGTCTAAACTTGGCCCACAAGTGTTCCATTTTATTTTGTGATTGATTATGGTCTTTGTCGAATTACAATGTACGTTTTAGCTGAAAACTTACACGATTGTCGCGTATTTGTTGTTGGCCACATGGTTCAGCTCGACCAATTAAAATGCGACGGGCAGGGCATGTTAATATAATTTAGGGTTAAAACACTCACCCTAGAAATTTCAAGACTGTTCTATAAACAGTCTTTTCCGTAAAATACTGATAAAGGCGTGCTGATATTAATACTAATGCTTACAACAGCTACAGAGCGAATATTCAACGTTCAGATAAAACTCAGGTAAATGTCGACCACAATAAACGTTTCTTGCTTTCATACATCATTATATCATTCTCGACAAAATATTGGAAATTTTCTCTTTTCCACCGATGCCTATTGACGTTGTGATAAGCAACATCGACACTATGCATGAAAACACCCATAAGTGAGAGTAACATTAAAGGGAAACAGTCGTCGGAATTGTGCCTGTGCGAGTTTCTTGTTTACAAAAAAAATAGTATTTCGTGCACGATACCTAGATGCATCTCATCATCATAGTGACAAACATGTTTTAACTTTTATCAATCAATATCGTACCTAGGATACAGTGTTTACATTGGTCGTATGGGTCCCACACGACCTTTGAGCGCAGTTCCGACGACTGTATCCATTTAAACTTTAAATAGTACAATTATCACCGAGTCACCACACTTCCAAAACTCGCAAATCAGGAAAAAGGCTACTGTATAAAATGACGTAATTTGACCGTTACTGTCGCCAGATCAGCATCATTCAGACAGAGTTACGGTTGCATGGCCCTCGAAACTGAAAGATATATGTTTGTTGCTCAAGAAAATTTTACCATTCTCTTGTAGAATCCAGAATATATATCAGAGATCACCGTGAAACCTCAGTACTAGAGAAACAAATTAGCTAAAAACAAGATTGGAACTAATTTGGGATAATTGGATGGTGAAGTAATGTCGATTTAATCTAGAAATGTAATCTCATATGCTTTTCTTTTTACATTACACACTTGTTTGTATGAGTACTTTGTATTATTGCTGTTATTGCAACGTTCAACTATCTGGCACCTAACTCTTTTGAGAAATTTAAAAAAAATATAAAAATCCAATTATCCCAAATTAGTTCCAATCGTGTTTAAACATAACCGACGTTTGAAATTCAAAATAGCTATTCTTCGTATGTTAACTCAACGAGAAAAAATTCAATTATCGGATTAAACGAAACTACTAAGATTGTCAAACCTGCATTTACTCCACAAATTTCAAAATTAGTGTAAACTTCAGGCATACCATCAAAGAATTTTGAATGTTTGAGTGTCTGAATATCTGTCCTTGAGGTGCATTCTTGAAAACAACACAAAACTGTATTATATCCTTCACAGACAGCCTTGTATGACCAAGGTGTACGAAAGGACTCTATGAAACCCGATGTTCAATAACGAAAGATGTAGCGACTAACGTAACTTTTCTTCTCTCGCAGGGATCTATCCATCGGTGAAGGTTGAAAATCTGACAGAAGACCACATAACATCAGTGATTGATGTGAACCTAAAGGGAACCATATACGCAACCAAGGCTTGTCTACCACACTTGAAAGGTAATTTAGACATTTCGTTAATGAACTGCTTCTCTTCAAATCCACGTATTTTAGGTAGAATGTGCCTCCGGGACAGATATTCGGACTCAAATGTTTTCAATGCTTTTCTGGTCTACCACTTGTGGTGGTTCATTTTGAAGCTCTTGGAGTAAGGAAAATTTTCACCGTCTTAGTTGTGCGAAATCGAAAATTCTATTTTTCCTCAGAGTTAACACCGGGTTGACGGCCATTTTGAATTTCAAATATCGCTAATTGTTACCAGGTAATTTATTTCTATAGCACAAAACTTTGCACACTTACCTCTAACTTTTATTCTTAATTTGATAAGAGAATTATTGAAAGTTTCATTGAGCAAAGTTTGAGCAATGTTTAAATCTTTCACTTTCGAGGCACATACTACTCTCAGGACATTCTAACTCCTGCACAGTAAGTGAGGCTACCCACAATTCCCCTTGATTTGTTCACTCAGACATTTTTTGCTAAAGGCTTTTTCAATTTTATCAGTTTCTTAACAATTTTAAACTTACAATTTAAGTTCAGGATTATTTGTTAAAACTATGTTCCAAAATTATTGATTATGTTTAAAATTCAAGAGTAAATTGAATGAGAAGTCAATGTTTGGAGATGCTAAAAATTGCACACTTGTCAAGATAAAGTTATCAGCAACTAAGATGGTCTCATCATACCACCTGTCAGACATGCAAATTTCCTTTGTTACGAATATTAAAAAAATCAATACCCTTTCTTTTCCCAACACAGATGCAACTTATTCCCGTTGTTTCCTTGAAAATATTGTGTATGGCTGTCAAAAATCTATGTCGACAAAATTACAAAATTGCTATCTCCTCCGCGGAAAAGGGGTTGATCTTCTCATTATTCACAGTGAGAAATCAGAAAATTATGATGATCAGTACTATGTACATGTTGCCAGAATTTTGAAATACTGACAGAGTTGTTCTGTGTACAGAAAAAATTTGCTTCAGTTCAGTGGGTGATCTCAGTGTATACGCATCATGGAGAATTGTGGGTAGCCTCACTTTACTGTATCCTGCGTTCATCTGACGACAGGAAAACATTGTTGAGACGTTATATATCAGTGTATGAATGCGAGAAATCTGAGATACTTACCATTGAATTTTCACATTTGATCAATATCTGATGAACAGAATGTGCAAAGGCGAATGGCGGAGCACGCGTGATTTTCATATCATCAATAACTGGTGAACACACAGGATGCCCCTCTATAGGAGTCTATGCAGCCACTAAGGCCGGACAGCTAGGTTTCATGCGGTAGGCCAGCCGTGTATTTCCATTCTGTACAACGTAAATTTTTCAACTTTGTCGCAATATAATGTACAAAAAAGGAGAAAAAAATCGAGTATTTATTTTATTTTGAAGTTTTTTAAGTACTGTACAAAAATTACTCTGTTCTATGCATAGGTAATAACAACTTATTTGGCCTGTGAACGTTCCTATGGCTTATTGTACACATGGTTTCGTAAAAGTTGCTTTGTCAAGAAACCATGAAAGCAGCCTATACATCGTCACTGCTCGTGAGATATCAATTCGCGACTTTGAACATTTATTCAACACATACATGTACCATACCACGGTTCCTCCACAAAAGACCGTGACCATACCTTTCCAAGAAACTGGTCTAACTGGAATGTATCATTCACTCGTTAGGACGGCTGCAGTTGAACTGGCCAAAGACCGCATAACAGTGAACGCTGTGCTCCCTGGGAGCGTCCCCACGGACAGTCTATTAGCATTGTTGAAGTCACCAGAAATGAGCGATGGGGACTGCCATGACAGTTGTGTAGCAGCAGTTCCATTGGGACGGTAAGGGCAACGTATAGCTCAGCGATACGTTATATTACGTCAATATATCACGTGATGCTGATTAGGTAAAACCCGGTTTTTCTTATGGACCACGGTAAAAACAAGCCCATGTGTCAAAACGCGCACAGAAATACGTGTATTTCCATTACGCGTTTGCACACCTGGATTCGTACCGTTACCTCGTACGTGAGCGTACTGAGTTTGTAGTACGCCGCGTGTCCTTTTCATTCCGGAGTAGAACCAGAGATGTCAGATGAAACTGCTGGTATATAACTAATAGACGTAACGATTGAAAATATCAAAAATTGAAGGTGAACATAAAACAGACTTTTCCGCATCCTCATAATATATCCCGTGTATTGTGTTTGTTACCACCGATCAAAGAAGTCATTTCAACGCTAACAGAAAATTTGTCGTTCCGCGACCGGGTATTCATGGAGCGGGCGGGTTTCCGTTCGTTTAGAATGTAATTATGTTCACAAGCGCACATCCCACGATTCCTAAGAATGGTTTATCTTTGTTTCAGATTGGGTACACCAGAAGACATCGGCAATGCTGTATCTTTCCTGGCATCTGATGAAGCCAACTACATCACCGGGCAGACCATTGTTGTTGACGGTGGACAAACGCTGGTCGAGTTTTAGTCAACACTAATGTCAGATCGATAGAGTCTTGTTCACTGACTTGCCTTCTATATTTAATCGCCTTAGATACATACTCAGGATTCTTGTCCGTTCATGTGCCCTTCGCCTAAAAATGAGAATTCGAACACAAAAAAGACATCATTTTCCAGTCTTATCCATGTCACAAGGGTAACGATGAAGGCTCGTCCATTTTGACGTCAGTTGTAGTGATATATTGCAATCAGCTGACTGGACCATAAATAAAATTGCATGCGTCTATCATGATTAGTAACAACTTCTTGAAATTGTAATTGGTTAAAAAAATATTTGTAAAAATCCGCATTATTGCATTTGATGTTTCAGATATTATCCATGTCTCTTGAACCATTGATGAGATCGAACTGTAAATATTTATGCACTATCATATTATACCAGTACTAAATATAGCTAGCGATCTGATTGGATCAGACATGAAAATAACCGCGCTATATTCGCTACTATCATACCAGTACTAAGCGATCTGATTGGTTCAGAAGTGAAAATAACCGCGCTATATTCGCGATAGGGCACGAATGGAACAGATCTATAACAAGCTCTCAACTATAGACAGCTCTTTTTTGACTTTTCATGCCAGAAATTTCAATATACTGTTATGATCATCTGATGCAGTATCAACAAGTCATTGACAATGACATAGTCCCCACTTGTAATAGGAGTATTAGTCTTGATGGGGCAGGGAAATGTGGTCATTAAAGCCCCAATAGCTGCAAATGTTTAATAAATCGATCTCAAAATATCCTTCGTTTTCCAAGATGTTTCTTTGAATAAGACCCCTAAGAGACTTAAAAAGTGTATAACGCTGCCATGAGTGTCATGAGTGTCATGTAAATGCAAAGGTTTTAACGTCACTTTAGATTTCCTGCCATTTTCAAAAACTCGTCATATGACAGAAAAATAAAGAATACAACAACAAAATGTTAGCCACCGTGTGATGCATTCAAGTAAATGGCATCATACTTGTTTCTGTTATGATCACGATGTATATGTGCAGGAAAGTCCTTTTTTTTGTATTTTCCCGTGGGGGCGCCATTTTATGGGTGCGGCACCCATTTATTATTAAACCTGTTAAAACGTGTAGGCATGGTACAAATCAGCGAGCAGTGATACTTCAATACACGTCCTTCAGTAAGTACATTTAAACGAACCAACTCTGGTTTGAAAATAAAATCATGAAAATAATGCATAAAATTAGCAGCTATTGGGGCTTTAAGAAGTATCACTGGAGTGTGGCGTTCAGATCTATGGACACATAGGTCAATATCATTGTTCCCAATTTGAAACAAGAGGCATGTCTAAGTTATGGTTCTAAATCAGGAAAAAAGATCAGACCTCCAGCTGTATTGGCCAGCCAAGAAATACATATGCACATAATAAATGAGGTACAAGTTGTGACATCTTAAGGTCTATTATCCTATCAAAATTGAAGCATAAAGAACTTGTGGTTACCGAGTTATGCATATATAAGTATAATCAAGGTCAAAGGTCATCAAGGTCATGTGACATTTCAAAAAAAAAATTGTATAGCTAATTAATCCCTATATGCAAAAATCCAGACCTCTAGCTCTATTGGCTTGCCCATAATTATATATGCACATAATTAATGAGGTAAACCATGTGTTGTCATAAGGTCTCCCATCCTACTAAATATAAAGGACATAGCACTTGTGGTTACTTATTTAGGTAAAAGGTTATGGAGGTCACATGAAATTTTGTCAAAAAATTCCTATCCTATAGTTATCCCTATATACCAAAAATCAGACATCTACCTCTATTGGCTCGCTCAAAGTTAGATATGTGCATAATTAATGAGGTACAACATGTGGCGTCATAAGGTGTCCCATCATACCAAATATGAAGGGTGTAGCACTTGTGGTTACTGAGTTATGGACAAATATGTATATTTGAGGTCAAAGGTCATTGAGGTCACGTGACATTTTCTCAAAAAAAATTGTAATGCTAAGTTATCCCTATATACCAAAAATCAGACCTCTAGCTCTATTGGTTCGCTCAAAATTAGATATGTACATAATTAATGAGGAACAATATGTGGCATCATAAGGTGTCCCATCATACCAAATATGAAGGGTGTAGCACTTGTGGTTACTGAGTTATGGACAAATATGTATATTTGAGGTCAAAGGTCATTGAGGTCATGTGACATTTTGTCAAAAAAATTGTATTGCACAGTTATCCCTATATACCAAAAATCAGACCTCTAGCTCTATTGGCTCGCTCAAAATTAGATATCCACATAATTAATGAGGTATAATATGTGGCGTCATAAGGTGTCCCATCATACTACATATGAAAGGTTTAGCACTTGTGGTTACTGAGTTATGGACAAATATATATATTTGAGGTCAAAGGTCACCAAGGTCAGATGACATTTTGTCAAAGCGTCTGAGATATCTGCGTGAACGGATGGACTCACGGACAGACATGACCCAATCTATAAGCCCCCTGAACTTTATCTGTGGGGACTAAAAACTGTGTCACTGCATCCTTTTTGCAATATGAATACGATGAGAAACTAAATTTTATTTTTCTTGGCCTTATCTTATACCGGTACATGGGAGTCTATGGAGAACAGCCTTATACATGGGAGTCTATGGAGGCGTAAACTAAAAAGGTCCTCTAACGCGGCTAAATTTGATCGTATCGTGAAACAAATCGACGTGCATCTGTATGAGGTAGGGTACTATCCTTGTACCAAGTTTGAACGAAATCGCTCCAGGCGTCTCTGAGATATCTGCGTGAACGGAC
>LD362225.1:60169-70744 GCA_001465055.1 Ptychodera flava
TGTAACATGTTAAACAGTCATTTTCAGTTTACTATGTCAGCTGTTTGGTTGACATGGAAGGACTTGCTTATAATCACGAAGCAAGATTTTGGTAAAATTCCATTAGGTATGGAAGATTCACAGTCTGTGTGACCATTTCTCCACACAGCAGATCTACAGTACAAAGTTTTTGCATATTTTGACTTGGGAATTGTCGCCCTTTATGCAGTTGCAACAACCACCAACATGACATTAGCCAACACACAGCCATGGGGTTACAATTGTTGCAGCCTGCAACGAAACAGTCGTAATAGCCTTGGATATTCCCAATTAGATGGTGAGCACCATGCATCATGGCTTTTCTGTGATGCCAATTGGAAAATATCCCTAAAACGTTGATAGCGGCTTCTCCCGACTGTTTCAACCCTTGTATCAGCCCTGGTCACACTGACCCCCTCGTACCTTTCCTTCGGTATATGGAGAAAAACATGCATCATTATCTGGAAAATACATTGTCAGTTTTGTTTGATGCTCATAGGACTTTGAAGGGCTTTAGTGGAAGCTAGTGACACCAGGATTGTAGCATGTGCCATTAATTTCCATGGTCTAAAGGAAGCTGCACTGCATTCTTGCACAAGGCCAATGCACCACTAACGCTCATGTGTTAGGCCATGGTGCACACATACACTTTGCTTATCAAAACGGCTCAAATTATTGAATATTGCAGCATGGTCTCTCGGACCGTGATTGAAGCAAGCAGATTTTCTCTGAAATGTCATAAATTCTCCTGGGCAAGTTGCATGATGCATTTAAAGTGTCGTCATATGACAGGAAAAGTGTGATGAGGGCGAAGTGACTACAGCATCAGGGTCCAGATGACCACAGCCAGTGACAAGAGGGTGTGAATTACTTAGGTAGGTGACCTGCTCCCTTGATAGCAAATAGGTCGAGGTGCGAGATAAAAAACAATTTCTCGTCTTTTTTTTGTAAATTGATTTTTTTTTATTTCTATGGGCCAACACCCTGCCGCAAATAAAGCTAAAAAAAAAAATCAAAATTTCTTACATGATGGGTCGCAAGGTGAAACAGAAGCTCACGTAACTTTGTTTACATCGCAAAAAACCGAGGGGCGATTAGTCTTCAAGGTCAGCAACATCACACTGAAAATTCAAAAATTAACACTACATCTTTTGGTAAACCCTCCCTTCCAACAAAATTTCAGTTGTGTTGATTTGCTGAAGTAAACTGCCCGAATACATTAATCATTTCGAAAAAATGGGAGGATACCGACAATTTTGGCTTAAGTAGCGTTCCTTGCACGATTCGACGCCATATTGTTTCTGAAAATTTATGACTTCTAACAGTACAGGCTTGGCTTGAATTGTAACGACTTACATCCTCCTTTGTCGCTCAATTTCCGCTCTTTTTTCTTCCTCTTCGCGTCTCTGTTTCTCTTCCTGTGCATTTCTTCTACTCACGTCTCGTCCGAAAATATCTAGCATTGGAGACGGGCTTCGTGAGGGCGACTTTGTACGTCGTCGATCACGATCTCGCGATCTGTAGGATCTCTCTCTTGAGCGGGACCGTGACTTTGTGCGTTTTCTGTCCCGTTCTCTCGATCTGGAACGATGGTATCTGTGCTTGTTTCGGTGTTTCCTCTTTGGAGAACCGCTTCTGCTTCTTGATCTGGGCATCTTCATAAACAAATTTCGATAATACGAGCAACTTATGGAATTATCTGCCCCACCGCGCAACGAATATACCGCCTGAGTGTCAGAGATTCCAAACAGCTTTATCTGTGCTGAGCTGCAAGAATATTGAATAAACAACGTCACGGAAAATTTTAGCATCCCAGAATGCACTTGTCCAGCATGATATCACGCTCTGACCTTTCACACACAATACTAATGACATATGAACCGATACTCACGTAGCACTTCCGTTCTTTGTTTCGAAAAATCGTCTTTAAAAAGAAAATTTATAGACTTTGAATTTAAACGACAAGCTTGTTACGTATATCAATAAATAAAAACCCCACAAGAATGAATAGAGCAAAGCTGTCTGGATGCACCCTCTACGGTGGGAATTTCTTCACTTTTGTTTTGTTTAATCTTCTCACAGTTCAGAGAGAATAGCGAGGGGATGCTTCAAGACTTGAAAGTGAGATTTATAGGTCTATGAAAACTCTGTTTCACATGAGGTATAACCTAAACGTTGTGAATGTCCTTATGACTTACGCATTATCCCTACAAGAATATATATGCCCGCAACTTCTGTTTGATTCTGTCAATGTTTAATATGTTGGGCATAAAAACGATTTATATCTCAGCCGAGGTCTCGAAAAAAAATATGGCGACACACTATTTTCTCCTACTATATTTACCCCTCTAAATTTTTACACTTAATTTTTTCAAGCCAATGAAAAAAAAATTGACTGGTGAGATCAGAAACATTTCCTTCTTTTGACCTCACTGCCAGCGTAGAAAATTAAGTTACATTATTTTCATATCAAAAGAAACTTAATAACTTTACAGCATGTTTTAAGTTTCTGATGTCAGCCATGTACCAAACCTGCCTGCAGTCCTGCCAATCTCATGCCACCATCAGTGTGCATGAGTGTGTGGTGTGATCTATTACCAACACTTGTTCTGAAAGGTTTGAAAGTTGCAAGACACAAACTGTTAACTTGCACAACACATACTGTATCTTCCGCATAGAGCTATAGTCTTTCCACAAACATAGTGGCAATATTGTGTTTCAGCATTTCCCATGAAGCATGGAAGGGGAGCTTTTGATTTGACTAATATGTAGAATTGTTAAAACCTTGAAGATCAATAACCATGGTCATGCCTGCAGATTGCACATGTAAATACACATGTAAAGGACACAGTGGTAAAGTCCAATCAAGTCACCTTGTCTTGGCTGTCAACATCCACAAGTCTGTTTCACCCCAGTGCCCTGTAAAATGCTCAAAAATCATCACTGGAAAGTATGGATTTGGCACAAACCATGGTGGTATACGTGTTAATAACATTATAAAAGTTGGCTTTCTAACTTTGAATATCAACACCAAAGTAGACTACACCGAAAAATACAGCCACTTTTGTCCAGGCGCACTTTGTGATCTCTGATTGAAATCTACCATTACTGGGCTACAAAGTTCAAATCATTCAGCACAATTACTTTAAGTCTACAACATCCCCCATACCTATGCAAAAGAGATCCCCACAAACACATGCAATACTTATCCTTTTGTGTTTAAATTCCATTCTTTAAGCATTCATCTCTACTCATTCATTCACTCATTCTTTTAACCCTTTGAGCACCAAAGTCAATCTTTGTCGCCTTTACAAAATATACTCCAGTCAAATTTTTTCAGATTTTGCCAAAATTTTGATAAAAAAACTGTAGCTAATTAAATGTGATATCCATTTGCTCCAAAATTATCAAAATAAATATAGAAAATTCATAAAATATTGGTAAAATGTTACACTAAAATTTTGGTGGGAAAAATTACAGCATTCAAAGGGTTAAATTAAAATCTAGTTTGCAAAATCTTTTCCAGTGTGTCCATGAATTTGGCATTCAACAAATGCTGCTAATTTCAAAATTCCTTTATTTCAAAAACAAAACAATTTCTGTGTAAAATGTGAAAAACATACAATACATTTAAAACACAAGTAAGTTATAAACTCTAATCACAAATGTACAATATATAATTTAACTTCAATGGGTAGGAATCTCTTTACAAAACTTTTTTCCCTCTCTTTGCACTTTAAAATGAGCAGTAAACCCTGTAACTCTCATACATTGTCTTTCCCTGTCAGCTCTGTTTCATATTATAGCTCACAAAGCATCTCTGTGAAAAATTCTACTGGTAACATCTGCAAGGCCTTACAAACATAGCAAGATCAATTTTGTGGAGACTCAGTCTGATATTAGTCCAACACTGACAATCGGAAGTACTGCCATATTGACAAAAAACTTGGACTTTGCTTTTTCATTTCAACCACAGAAAAACAGAAACACTACCAGGTTATCGGGAAATAAAATCATGTAAACAGAGAATTGTCAGGCTTGAACAGCCATAGTTCGTTATATTAAATCAGTGCTGGGGTACAAACAGTACAGCTCAGTAAATGTAATATTATATAGACAGACGGAGTAACGACAGTTCAACTAGACTTGAAATGTAGTCATGAAAACTTCCTTCAGCATAACAATGCTGATATATTGTAGGACGGCAGATACTCTTAATATGGGCACTTCAATAGCTATACAATCTGTAAATGTGCAGTTCTGTTCAATAAAAACATATATCTTGGGATGGAATGGTTATGTGTACTTTCACTCAGCTTGAAATTTCCACTGTCACTTCAAATTTGCATATGTCCATATATAGTGAATGACACATGTAAGGAATTTTAACTTATACAATGTCAGTCAACCTGGAAAGTTTTGAAGGCAATCTTTCTTTGTATGGCATCTAAAGTGAAAGTGGGTGACTGAATACTATGAACTCAGTCATTTGGAAATGACAGTTTCATTGTTTCAGATATGCATATGAGAAATTCTTTTGTGTTTTTTTGTCACAATATCCTAATATAAAATACTACATATATCAAAGTATGTACAACATGAGATCTTTATTTCTCTCAAAACTATCTTCAAATCTTTCTCATGCATTTATATAAACAAGTTTATTTACATGGTGCCAGGAAAAGACAAAGAAAACAAAACGCTGCCTCACAAATGTCCTGTCGACAAACATTGTGTCATGGTAGAAAATGTGAATGATAACAGCATTGTGCACGAGTCATTGCCATAGAACAACTGGTTAATAATCCAAACTCATGAGTATGGCTGTGCCTCTCTTGATCCAGTGATCTGATGTGAATGCACCAGCTTTCAGGTCGATTCCAACCACAAATGATGCTCTGTCGCTGGTGCCAGATCTGTTCGGATAGTAGTAGCATGGGCAGTTGTACATTCCTGGAGAAAGAAAACGACATCAACAGAAAATGTTTAGTGCAACAATTACATGTAAGAAATAGCATAACAGAGAATGTTTAAGGTAGAATGCACCTTGGGGACAGATATTTGGACTCTCAAACTTTTACAATATTCTTTTGGCCTACCACTTGTTAGGGTTCATTTTGAAGCTCATGGAGTAAATAAAGTGTTCAGTGGCTTAATTTTGTGAAAATTGGGAATTTTATTTTCCCTCATAGAGATAACACAGAGATGGCCGCCATTTTATATTTCAGATATTGGTAAACATCAGGTAATTTGTTTCTCTAGAACCAAAATTTGCACAGTAGTGACCCCTGATTTTTATTCTTGATGTGGAAAGGGAATGGTTGAAAGTTTGCCTGAGAAAAGTTTAAATCTTTCAAATCTTTCCGAGGTGCGAACTAATTTAACATAATAATTACAGGTAAAATAGTATAGTATCACACTGTGCCCTTGTCAGAATTGCTCCTTTCAGAGATACAACATCAATGACTGGTAAAGTGCAATGCCCTGATTCTTACAAACATACTGGAAAATCATCAAGAAAGTATGTAAAGCACCTCTGTCCCATAACTCTTGAGTATAGCATTGTACTGAGACAATTAACATTAATACCTGCCTAAATTTCAGCCTGTTCTTTTCCACAAATTTCTAAAACCTACTCTCTAAACTGCTTGTTAAAGAAAACTTCATTTTTTTCTCACCTTTTCCAGACTTCTTCTTATTTTCAACAGGCTTGAAGTGTATGGTCGGCATTGAACAGACCAGTTCCATGGGTGCCGCCTCAACCAGACAGGCGTTCTTTTTATCCCATCCAGCGCCCTCTAGACAGAATCCCTTCACCCAGACACCGTCCTTGGGTGGCTGTACAATGTTGTTGTCATCCACTGTGGAGACGATGAACTCCCACGACAGTGAGTCAACAGAAATCTGCCACAAACAAAAACAAGGACATTTTAAATTGCAATAGTTTGCCATTTATTACTATCCTATTGTTGCCCTCTGCACCATACTGCCAGAATATTGAAACAGAAAATGTACTTGTTTTGGTATAAAGTTCACACTTTCACAAATACAGGAATGGTTATCTTAGCTTTCTCAGACTTTTATAGGAGAAAACACAGATCACATAAAAATAATTAGGTGTCATAGTCTGGTAGTCTTATATCAAAAAGGTTTAGGTATGCATATATCAAATTTTAAATAGACAAGGTTTAAACTGATTTCTTCTGCTTTTGCTTACTCCGGCAATCTTTTTCTGCAAAGTGGTGGTGCCAAATCTGTTATACATGTCGGTCATTCCATAGTCCCACTAGAAAGGGTCCCCTCCAGGGTCTGTGGTCATCAAGACTTTATTTTTCACATTATTCAGATTGATAAAAACTAAAATATTTAACTTCCTGATATGTGATTCAAAAAAAGGAACCATGTGAAAGACAGCATGCATGCATTGACTCACATTGTTCTGTCTGGCGGCAGTCTGCAGTACAGCCGTCAGGAATCCAGTTGGGAAGGTAAAACCAGACATCCAGAATATGACAGGAGGATGGGCTGTACTTGCCCACTTCTCAAACTGATCGACGCGCTGGACCAGATCACGGGTCCACGCTGCCAATGGTTTGTTGGATGGGTAACCCTGTAAAGAGTCAATAACAATGAATGGATCCATAATTCAATGTTAAAGAATGGTAGTGGACATTTGCAGTTGCTCAGATGAGGGGCAGGGCCTAAACGTCAAAATGGAGGAAACTGTCCTACATAAAGCATTTTCATTATCTTCAGCCAACAATCACAGATTTGGTGAAACTTTGCTCCCAGCATTCACTACTGTCTTCAACAGATTGACAAAGAAATCCATCTACTGTAATTTACAGATATTACTTTTCAAATAATACAGAAAATTATGCAATTTCATATACGTCTATGGTATCTTGGTATCTTTGTAATTTGAAGTCTACAGAAAATAAAAGGGTTGCATATGCAAGGTAAGATTTATTACATTTCTTTATTTTTTAAATTAATAAATTCCATACATAAAATATGAAGCACACTTAAAATGCACATATTTCATGGACACAGAGATTATTTTCTCTACATTTTGAGTCCGGAATAAACTGACCTTTTGCCAAGTTGGAGGAACTCTGGCGTCATAGATGCAATTGAAGATTTCTTCCAAGTCGGAAGACATGACAACAAATCCCTTGATACCCTTGTCAAGATCCACCAGCGAAGATCTAATCCTACGCAGCAAAAAGTTGTAACGTTGAATCTGCGGACAAAAGATGATGATAGCATCAACATTTCGAGTAACAAAGATCACGGTCATCAGTGTGATACATTATACAAATGCCATACTATGTACCTGTATATGAATCCAACAAAACACATCAGCAAATTTATGCAATGATGATTTAAATGTCAGGCCACAGGAAAGGTGATAACCATACGTTAAACATCAATATCCACCGTGTTAAGATTTCACAAAAACAGATATCATTAAATATAAAGTGTAGTTATATTTCTCATTTATGTTTTATTTTTTTTGGCATGTGGATGTATTTTATTCAAACTTCTCTGTAATCATTTCCCTGTATTCGATCACCCTATCCTATCAAAACGATATCTGGAAAGGCACAGCTGGCAAAGATTCAAACACGGAAAGAAGTCATGGATATAAATATTATGGGTGCAGTACCTCTTGCAAGAGTACGACATTCAAAGGTGAGGGATCATCTTTGAGAATCTTGGCAGTGCCTTCGTAGTCAATGTCCGGCGGAATACGCTCCAGGACATCGGCAGCAAGCTTCAAGACTTTACTCTCGCGGCTCTCACCCTGTGTGACGGTAACTTGTGGCTGCAGTGACAGCAGCGTGTCAAAGAGAGTTCTGGTCTCGGTGATCTGACTTGCTATGTCGGCGTTTGGATGCTGACCGAAGGCCTCAGGATGGTCCACACCGGGTAACATGCTGATGTACTCCTGAAAATGTTAAAACAGTTTGTCAGCAACTGTCGTAGTGACCATACCACAGGTGGAAATCAAACTACCAGGACACATTGACTGTGTCATTAGCTATAACTTTTTCATGGCATTTTGCATAAGCAACAGCAAATAAGCGAACTGATATTGAGTTTTGCTTTCTGAAGTATTCATGTTGAATACTGTATATTTTGCATGAGAATACAACATGTTATTGTAGTTTATGTACAACATGAAAATACTGAAAAAATTTCATCAATTATCAGAGTCTCACTGTTTAAAGGCAACACTAGCATCAGTTATTTTAGAAGTCATGAAACCCACTGATCTGAAAACGACACAATACTGACCTTACTTGTTGCCATGGTATTTTCAAAATTTCAAGATGGACAAAAGTATTGCTAAAAATGATCGCCTCACATCTTAAAGAAAGTAACATTGACTCATTCTGAGAAATTTTATTCTTTCTTTCACAGTGACTTACTCTGTATGTCTGTAATGGACCATCTTTTGGAATGTAGTATGTTGGTAGTGATGATAATCTGAAACAAAGCATGGTTGAAATTGTCAGTACTGGATGGTTACAATACAATTTTCAGTTTTTCACAGACCTGCAAAATTTTACAGCAAACATTTAGAACTGATGTTGCACTTCATCAACCAAGTAAGTATTGCTAGTATCATTGCTATGGTAACCTGAGCCTCACCAATACTGGTAGCAACTCTCTCATGTCATGGTTATTAGGTAGAATGCATCTCAGGGACATTATTCTGACTATCAAACTTTTATATCTCATTTCAGCACTGACACAGAACTGTCATTAGTTTGATAGACACTGTCATTTGCTGGGAAGTTCACTGTCATCAGAAGGTCAATCGACAGCCAGACGCTACTATCCTAGTCAGAAAGTGAAAATCACACTCCATCATTTCAACTCACTTGTAAAATGGCTGAGCAACCGCTGCATCAGTGAAGTATTCATTGATGTAGGTAGTCAATAGACGTCTGTCAAAATCATCAGTGACGTGACCACCATAGTTGACGCCTGCTATCAGATACTTCAACGCGTCCCATGGAGTTTCATCATATTCATCCAGGTAAATGCTCAACAAATTCTCAGAAACCTAAATAAACAGTTGTGAAGAATAATAATTTATAGAGTGAGTTTCTCAGGGAAATGTATTTCTGACAATAGCATGATTCTTAATATGTGGCAATTGTAAAATTTGTATTAACCCTTTGAGTGCGGTAATTTTTCCCACCAAAATATTAGTGTGACATTTTACCAATTTGTATGAATTTTTTTTGAAATTTTGTAATAATTTTGGACCAAATACACATAATGTTTTCATTGGCTACAGTTTTTCATCCCAATTTTGGCAAAAATTTGAAAAAATTGATTAAGGTACATCATATAAGGGCGACAAAAATTGACTTTGATGCTCAAAGGGTTTTAACTTTGTTTTCGCTCAATGCCATGTCAGTGCAAGTAGGTTGTAACTGGCACTTTTGAAATATCACTCTTCTTCTGAAAATGACATTGAATGACTCTGTTGCATGGGTTGTTGTGACTGTATATATATAATTATGACCAAAATACATGTATCCACATGTGTTTATGCTGTAGTAATGACCAAGACACTCAAACACTGTACACTTCATTTAGCCATGACATAGCAGCAACATAGTGTTGTTTGACACTCACCTCAAAGTCTGAATCGTTGAATCCGTACATGATGTTCCAACCCAGCATACGGAATTTACGTCTCTCGATGAGCACACTGTGGAAGAAGCACAGAGCAAAGAGCAGTTTCTTGTACTTCTCTGGTTTGTGACATCTGACAAACTGCTGCTCTGTGATCAGCTGGTACAGACGCTTCATGTTGGCTTTCAGTCCCTGATAAGAAAACACAAGACAAAAGGGTTGAGTAATATGTGCAGATACATGTCTAACTGTATCTGATGTACAGAACTTCAAACTGTGGTATTGAGAAAAGCTGATTGGCTATGTCACTTGGCCAGTGGACTTCTGAATACTGAAAATAATTGTGGAACTGTATACATGTAATTAGCAATATAACCTGCAACAAAAAGACTACAGACCAAATCTCATATTGGTAGATGATCACTTGATTGTAAGAAGTATATGCTCATTCTGTTATTGACAATGATGGTATGAGAAGTTATCTGATTGGTTGTGTCTTCTTGGGACAAATGGTTAAATACATTTTTTTATTTATTGGTACAATTAAAAGATGAACAATTCCTATAATTTACACTTTGAGGATAATATATACTACACTATTTTCAGCTTCATTATCAGTTTCAGTTTCTGGTTATTGAAACAGATGTTGAATTGAAAGAAATGGGCAGTGTGAATTAAGTGGAAACAAGTCATCATTGATGACACAGTCCCCACTTGTTAATGGGTACTTTGATTACATGTCCTAAGAGGACAGAGTCCTCTTCATTAATTAGATCTATGAGAAAAATACTTTTATACAGATGGCGCTCAATGGCCAAGAATGAGTTCCATGGTGATGAAAACATAAAACCAATGTAGGCCACCATCCTAAAGTTCATAAAATGAGTCAACTAGGAATTA
>LD362225.1:70790-91274 GCA_001465055.1 Ptychodera flava
AAGATGAACAATTCCTATAATTTACACTTTGAGGATAATATATACTACACTATTTTCAGCTTCATTATCAGTTTCAGTTTCTGGTTATTGAAACAGATGTTGAATTAAAAGAAATGGGCAGTGTTAATTAAGTGGAAAAAAACACACTTACCTTTGGCGGTTCAGTGGTCATCTTAATTCCGGCCTGTAGGATGGAAATGGGGAACTCTGGATGGGGACTGCTGCTGAGCCACAGACGGAAGTCTGGATGCGGCTCTTCGATTTGTAACTGTTCCACCAGTTTGTCCAGCTGTGGCATCCAACTGAGTGACAAGTGACAATTGGCCAAGAATACCCAGTTACCCTGTAAGGTAGGATTACTCAGATTTGAGTTGTGTGATCCATACATGTAACATCTGAAGTGGTATCAGCAGTAGTAACTAGCCCTTTCACATACACTTCCAAGAATATGAATCCGATCTAGTGGTTGACTTGAAGCAAGGACTGGTAACATGGTAAAGTGGTTATTTTTAAGGCTTTATTTTGCCCTCTTCAGTCAATGTCTTTAAGACAGAATGCACCTAAGAGACAGATATTTGGGCTCTCAAACTTTTTCAAAATACTTCTGTTCTAACACTTGAGGGCTGGGATCATTTGAAGCCTTTGGAGTGAGTAAAGTTTTCACTGGCTTTATTTCTGTGAAAATCGAAAATTTATTTTGTTTCTCTTATACCAAATTTTGTAGGGTGACCCCGAATTGTTATTGTTGATTTTAAAAGGGAATGGTTGAAAATTCCTTTTGGAAAGTTTGTGTATGAATTTAAGTCTTTTGATTTTGAGGTACATACTGTATTAATATTGATATTACCGATACTTATGTTTTCTCCCACTGACTATAATTTGAAATCACATACTGCTAAAATCTGACCTACTACTTCTAAACTGCTCTGTAAACTAAAGCTTTGAAAATTTTAAGATTTTTTTCAAATAAAGGCATGGTCACCTCTCTGACTCCTTCCTTGATCATTCTGGTTGCTATGGGAGCCTGACCTTGACCAAGAGAGAGAGCATGGAAGCGATGTGCCATGCCAGTCTGCTCAGCTAACTGCAACAGGGAACTGGTAGGATCCTGTGTGTAAAAAGTCAAGACATGAATCAATTATGAGTGAGGCATATGACAAGACTTTGTCCTCAAATTATAAGGTTGATACAGGTAACAGCTGTTGTCACTTCTAGCATTTGCTACCCTTTGCGTAATACTTGGTCAATTTGCTGCATCGAATGGGAATTCTGGAATTACATGTACTGTACACCAGACGAAAAATACACACTAAACAAGTTGACTGTTTCTGTATTGTACATGCATACTCTACTGAGCATATACAGTAGATGACATAATTATTGTTTTATATTAGGGAATGCATTTTCTTTAGAGCATAAATCACTGACTGTGATTGAACACCACTTACCACGCCAGTTGACAAGACAAAGATGAGAGGTGTCTTTGTTGTGGAATCATCAACAACCTGTTTCATGTCCAGCACAGGTGGTTCAACAAACCTGTCAAGGAAAGACGGACAAGTCATTGAGATGAGCCATTGTGCTGGTAGACACAACTTTTGGACGTACATCTTTATGAATATTACGATATTCTCATACAGCACAAAACCATGATGGTAAAATGATTTAGTCATAGGTCATGCCCCTATCAAACTTTTCCACTATCTTACTTCAAACAGATGTAAATACTTATAATACATTTTACTCCCCAGTTTTCTATCCATCTTGCCATTTTCCTCATGTTTTTTGAAATCTATTTTCACAGATCGCATACTATAACCACTAGGCAATGTTTTCCCATTTTTTAATGCTCATATCAAAATTACAAGCAAACATTGACATCAGCACAAAACAGCATTTAATGTGATGAAAGATTACTTATTAAGCAGTCAGTAGTTGTATCTGTTGAAGATTTTTTTACTACTTTTGTTTTTAATGTCAAGTACAGTTTCTTGTTCTACTTCCCAAGCATGTTAAGATACACAGTTACTGTGATACAGCTTGTCAACTCAGCCTGTACATGTGTAAACTGCATTGTTATTGCTGACATGTGAATTCTGGTCCTGGCTAGAATTCACAAGTAAACCTTAACAGTGCATTCAAGATGTATACACGATGTGTTGGCAAGCTAAATATTAGGCATTTTATTATGTTTTGGGAAGTAAAACAAGAACTTGCAATTGACATACAAAACAAAAATCGTGAAAAAAGTCAAGTGTTACACCGACTGGCCCTTTTACTTTGTCAACCCATTTCCTCTTAACAGACTGGTCATATTTGCCCCCAGGAAACAGTGAACCTGCAAACCAATTGCTGGTGGTGGAGGGATTCATTCAACAAATTATCAGATAAACCTCTGAACGTTTCTCTCAGATTCATCCCTAACTTCACATCACAAATCACTTACTTGGATCCCAAGTTGTTAACAATGAACGATGTCACACAGAAAGAGACTCTGTCTGGTCGGATTGATCTCACTATCAGCATTCTCTGCAGTTCATTGCAGGCATTGTCCCACTCACCTGATTACATAGAAACAAAATAAAACATGCAAATCAATACACTCTGTCATTTTCCAAGATGATAAGCAAGTACATGTACAGTACATGTACAGTACATGTACAGTACATGTATGTTACAAAGTTTGCTATGCCATTCAATGCCATTGTATCTTTTGATGATTTTTTTCCAGCTATTTTTGTTCTATTGTCAACTATAGTTTCATGTTCTACTACCCAAAACATGCTGACATACACAGCATTCAGCTTGCCAACTCAGCCAGTACATGTGTAGACTGCATGTTATTGTTGACAAATGAATTCTGGTTCGGACTGCAATTGACACATAAACAATAACAGTGCATTTTACACAAACAAAGGATGTACTGATAGACTAAATAGTAATGGTGTTTCAACATATTATGGGAAGTAGAGCAAGAAATTGCCATTGACATACAAAAAAACTGCAAAAAAATCATAAAAAAGTTACAGCTACTGGCCACAATTGGCATACCGGTATAGTAGCATAATTACTACAGTATGGAAACGTGGGTATATTCCTGATAAATTCAAGAACACTGAGGAGCTACATGTATGAAATTCCAAGTATATTATAAATATCATCATGAAAAATCATCATGATCAAATTTATCTCGTGTGAGCTGAAAAAGGTAGAAAGATGCACTTTTTTTGTAAATTCACTGTTGACCTCAAAATCTATACGGGTGGGTTTATTACCACACATGTGTACAAATCGTTGTTATATAATGGAAGTGCTGAACCATGTTAGAAATTTGTGAAATTTCATACAAAACAGTGAGCTTTTAAAATGTATTTCATTTCTGTAATCAATGTGTGAGAAATAATTGAGGGAGATATGGACTTGGAATTTCCTTCGTTTCTTTCTTCACATTTGACACCATCTTTCTCTTAGTCTATCTGATGGTTTCCTCAAAAACTCTCTCCCTGTGTCTTTTTATCATGACAGAAAAACTGTCCTTACTTGGCAACGGTGCAGACTCTGGTTCAGCGCTGGTATACCAAATATTCCAGTCACGTGGGTACTGTTCAAAAGAGGCTGCTAAACCGTGGAAATTGGCCAGTCTAAAGATAAATGGAAAATACCACACACAAAACAGAGAAAATTAATGATACAAAAACGATAGCATAGTTATTATTGAAAATTCAAATCAACTGGGTATACATATTTTTAGATGGTAAAACGTCTCAGGGGTGATAAGAAAATCTGTGACTACTGAAGAACTTGTGTCAAGAAATAAAAAGATATCATACTAGAAACTTACAAGTAGTGATGTCACTTTCTAGCTGGATGGTTTTAACGAAATCAAAAGTTGTAACCACACAAATATTTGAAATTTTAATCTGTTGTTGTGGAGATTTCACGGTGTAAACCACTCTCAAAAACAAGTAAGTGGTGAAAAAGTCATTGGATATTACTATGTGAAGTCTTTATCAGCCTGGATGGATCAAGATTTTTGATATCATAAATCTAGTTTTCACCATATTCCAAGGTAGCAACCGAAAATGACATTACTCGTAAGTTGTGATAACTTTTTCATACTATCAAGGGTGTAACATGATAATAATTGACATTGTTGGTGCAAACTTGTACAAATAACTTTTGAAGGAAGGACATTTGATTAAAGTTCAACATTCAATACTCAATGACATACAGTATCACATGTACATCATATTATTAAATAACATCCACACCTTGTCTTTGAACATATTTTTTATCTTTATAATCTGTATATTGCAAGCACATTCTTAATTTACTACATAATACGCACTAAATATTAGTTGTACATCAAATATAAATTGATAACATTTATTACTTATACGGCAAAAGTTGCTACTGTCTTGCACATAATTGTAAAATTAAATGCAAATAATATATTAGTTGTAATCTAAATATATCTAAATCAAAAGTATGATTATGCTATTTTGCTGTAACTATGCTTAGAGTAAATACACAGAAATATATTGAATGCCGCATTTAATTTGCTCAGGGACGGCGACAGATCATGTAATATTACATATTTGATGCTTTTTTGAATATGACGAAATTTCCAACCATTGTTGGTAAGTTTCAGAAATGCGTTGTTTTTTCTGTTATCAAATCTGCATGTCAGTGTTCCCATATCTTTAAGATGTATGTAAGCAATTCACTACTAGATTTCATGAAACACAGTGAAAACTTTCAGTTTATGTGTGTGCACGAAATCAACACATTGTTTGTTTTGGGTCTCTTCTCAAACAAAAGATTCTTGAAGGAATATCTTATCATTTTAATCCTTCCACCCCTATTTGCCTGTGTAGAGGTCCAATTTTGCCAAAGAAAGCAATGAGACTGGACCAAACCATAGTGGTGAAGGGTTAACTAAGTATTGCTGGCCAGATAAATTTTGTTTCTTTCCTCTTTTCAAGTACTACTCTATTTTCAATTGATGAAGTAAGTTTGGAAACTCATCAGATCAATAGGCTGTTACTGAAAGTGCCAACTTGACGACTACAATAACTACACTAGACTATGTTGCATGGCATGGAGGGAGAAAAAAGTTAGTATTCGTAGATTGTGACGTCTGTACTATATTGTGTTCAAACGTGGGAGAAAAAGTAAACAACAACAACATCAATATCTGTGTTAGTTGAAATGCTGTGAAACTAGCATGCTTAAAATCAACATAAACTGCTTTTTGGTTCTGTGGCAAGTCTAGAAACTTTATTAGTGCATATTTGTGATTTCTCCATAATTATCTAGGAAAGTTCCTCAACTTCTTCAGCCTAGTCTTGGAAGCATTATGTGTCTCTTTCTTATGACACTTTTGAAAAAATAATTGAAAGGTAAATTTATTTTACCAACTATAAATACCGTATGCAATTGCATAAATATCTAGTTATGAAATACTGTTTATATGTGTTTTTTTTGAATGATTTGACTATTGGACTATTGTAGTGATTAAAAACGTTTATGGACACAAACTATGTGGACAAAGTCTGATGTGTGACACTATGCCAACAAAATGAAAGTTCTGATCTGTATTTTGCTTTCAGTAATCTGTAGTAAAACTGTCTGGCTAGGATTTCCTTCCATCCCCATGTCCAAGCAGAATGAAACAACTTACCATATATAAATACACTGGGCTATTCCAAAATGGATAGCTCATGGGGATGGAAGGACACCGATACTATGAAAGGATGGAAGATGTACAGTACCTTGCCACAGACCAAATAAAGCAGTGAGCTAACGTTTCCTATAAAATCTGTTTCCATGTTAACACAGACAGGGTCTACACAGGAATTGCAATAAACAGCAGAAAAACGGTAGCAGAGGAAAAAAAGAGCACAGTGCAGGAAAGAAAGCTGTTTGCAAATTAGGAAAAAAGCGGGTTGGTGGTGGTTGTATATACTTACTGCCTACAATGGTACACCAGAAAAAAAAGAAAAAATTTGAAGACAATTATGAATGATGAGTTACAATCATGTCAAAAAAGGGAAGCACTGCAAAATGGTGTTCTTACAGCACCTTATTACATTGTGTACATTACAAGTGAAAACCCTTGCCATAATGCATGCATTTATGTGGTGATCATTACCAAGCCTATGGAAAACAGCAACACTGAAAATGGGGGGAGGGGAGGGGGGGGAGGAATCGTCAATATTTTAAATTTACGCAACATGATGAGATGTATGTAAACTCAGCTGAAAACAAATGAACAAATGTTAGGAAAATTACAACTTATCACAATCATTTCTGTATAACTGTTTAAAAGTCAAAATGATTAATTGAAAACAATGGGAATGAACAACAGAATGGTTTCAGGGGTAAGAGGATTGCTTCAACTTTGGGATTCAGAGGGGGCCAATACTTTAAGAAATGTCTAAGGGCTTGATGCATTACTGAAAAACAGTTCAATGCATTACTTTTCACATAAAATGTCACTCTACGAGATCTCACACTTGCTTCATACAGTTACTATCCACATGTCTGTTTACAATACACAAACTTTTACCAATCAATGATCTAACTTGTACACCTTCATTTGATGAGGTTTGAGGGGGTCTTCAAAGGAAGAGTCAAATGTCAAAGAAGTGATTTCTGGTAATATTTTGAAATGAAATGTAAAAGATGACTTTCCGTTTGTCTTTACCTGTCATCACACTACATAAACAAAACAAATGGTGAAAGATATTGAAGTGAACATTAGACCCATATACTTTTGATGTAGAAATCAATTTACCACATGACAAGGTTAGATCAGTGTTTTGTAACCCTTTCGGCCCATTTCCCGGTCAAGAAGTCTTCTTTGCTACAGAAGACAATGGGATGAGATTGTGGTGAAAGGAGTATGGACCATAGGATTTTTTTCATAATTTTCTTTTGATTTTTTCCCCAGTAATTTGACAGCATTCCTAGAATATTAATATTTGAGCCAGACAGGTCAAATGAGTATTTAACGAACTTGGGAAATTTCAAAAACATTCAGGATAGTGTCATGCTGAACAACACACACGCAAGAAGACATCATGCAGTTTTTGAATGACAAGTTCACAGACACAAATAAAGGATGCTTACTTGTCAAGTTCGGTGATGTTGTCCCAAGCACTGTCCACCAACCAACCAGGACATGGGTTGTCCATTTGTTCTTCCTTATCCAGCACCTTGTTTCAAATTGAACAAAGTCTTTTGTTAAGGTAGAATGTGTCTCAGGGGACAGATATTCAGACACTCAAACTTGTTCAAAACTATTCTGGTCTACGGATTTTAGTGGCTCATTTGAAAGCTCTTGGAGTACGAAAATTTTGTTAAGAATTGAAAATTTTATTTTCTCCCATAGAGATAACACAAGGGCGGCAGCCATCTTGAATTTGAAATATTGATAGTTGTTAATATTTGTTTCTCTTGTGCACTGCGCACAATGACTTCTGATTTTTATTCTTGCTTTTTTCAATAGAATGGTTGAAAGTTTTGTTGAGGAAAGTTTGAGCAGAAATGGAAAGCTTTCAATTTCAAGGCATGTACCACCTTAAACATGTACATTTGCAAATTGAAGCAGGCATAATTATGTCTACTAATGTTACTCACAATTCCACCCCTGAGGAAGAAGTTGTACTCATCCATGTTGAGTTTGCCGGCAGCTTCTAAGATCTTAGCACACATTTGGAAGGAGAAGAGTAACTTGTGTTTCTCAAACAATCCACGGCAAGTGTACCTAGCATCGGAAATCAAGCAAATCGGAAACACAGGTAAATTATCAGAACTCAATTGTATTGTTGTACAAATGTTTTGATGCTGTTATTACATAAAATTTTGTTAGTTGTACACTACCGGTATATGGTTTTACAAGAAAAGAGGACAATAAAAACATATCTCCCATGTTTTTCAAAATTTTGTCTTTGGTCAAATATAATGTTTTGGTTTAGAGATAGGGAAAAAATATCACACTTGATATATTTGATATCGCAATAACAGTACTGGTATTAAAATCTCCGTTAGAAACTGATAAGTAAAATAAGAACTCATACTCTGTTGTACAGAGCAGAGAGATCCACAAACTTTTGACTGTTATATATAAGTGTTACAAAATTTGAAAGTTAGGGATACTTAGAGATTGGCAATACTTCGCTTTTAGATATGTCAAAATAAACTCTGGATAAAAACTTTAAGAAGTGGATTATAGTACAGCAATATACTACAGATTGATACATAGACTCTTAACTAATCAATAGATGAATAATTATAATTCCAGTTTCTATAGATAGCTGTTAAGACGTTTATGCAAATACACAACCATTGTAAATTGGTTCTAGCCAACTACAGTTTCCAAACTATGTCCTCACCTGTAAACTGCAAACGTATGGTACTCATTCAAGTTTGTGATACGAGTTTCCAGCTGTGGACTGCGCTGGGATTTGTCAATGGACATGTTGAACAGATCAATGTATGCATCCAATGAGAACTGGTACATGGGGTCGATGCGACCCATGTCATTGAGCACAAAGAAGAGAATGGAAGCACGCTGAGCACAGGAACGATAGCCTTCACGGGCGGCATCAATCTTCTGTTCCGTCTGCTCACTGACTACCAACTGTTCAGTCACTTCCTCTGATGTCTTCTTGGAAGACTGAAGTGTGTTTACAAGTTGTTCATCGTCCAGTAGGGAACCTTGGGCTTCATTCAACAGTCTGTCGGATGAAAAAATTTGATGTTTTGGAGTGTTGAATTGACACATTAAATATTAATACAAGAAAGAATTAATTGCTTGAAAATATGATTCAGCCTTTGAAGGCAGTGTTACATATCATGTAGATTCATACATTTTGTACATTGTACATTATGAGTTGAATTTGACATTTGACATTATCGGAAAATGCATCTACGATATCGAAAATAAGTGTGTTACAGTTTAAAGGCAACTTCCAGTTTGAATTCCTTATATTACTTGACAATCAAAATAAATGTTAACTTGGTCTCTTCTTCAAATGAAATGCAATTTCTATCGTGACACAAAATGTATCCTAAAGTTTGCTCATTTTGAACAGCATGAGGAATCGATTCTACTGTGTTGTAAAGAAAATTTCTGCCCAGGGTGGGGTAACATTCATTATGACCTATGACCTCCATATGACCTATGACGTCCAACACATGACTTCACCTCAAGATCTCATCCTCAAGTTCAACAATCTTCTTCTTGCCAGCAGCAATGTTCATCACCAGGCTGTCTTTCTGTTCCTCAAGTTCAGGTCGCTCTTTACGGACCACAATACCCAGCAACTGGGCCTCCAAGCCTTGTTCCTTGACAGCAAAGTTGACGATGGTTGTCTTGGTGGAGATCTCCGGAGTGTAGTGTGGGTTGCTCAGTTTGGTTGTGATGTAGAATTTGAAGTCTTCGCTGTAGTCTATCTCCTTGTCTCCAAGCCTGATGATGTAGGAGTTACCTAGAGCATGGCAAAGTGAGAAGGAAATTATCCACCAGCTGAATCTTGGAGGGCTTGGCAATACAGCATTGAGACTTTGAAAAAAAATTCTGTGAAAGGCTATAGTGTGAACTTCTTGTTACGAAAAATTTTTCACTTAATACAGGAAGCTCCTGAGAAATGTACATATTTTATTTTACCCTTTTTGTTTTGAAATCTCTCAAAACTACCATAGTCATAGTCGCTTAATTCAATGAGAAAAATGCTCTCATACATATTGTCATAACGGTAATCTTTACTAGGATCTAATGTCAGTTTATGATAATATTGATATTTTCAATATCTGCACAGGAATTTAATTTAGCAATCAGCAAAAACGGCAGAATTAAATTCAAGTGACTCATTAGAGGTTTTACTGTAACTTATCAGGAGGTATAAATTCAGTATTGTGAATATGGTGATTTCGGATCAGAATAATTTTGTGGGTATGGTCAACAACAAAATTATGGCAATTCTTCCATGGCAAATAACTGCATACCTCGTTTGATGATAGATTTGTTCAGAACTGGAGACAGTGATGGATCTAATTCTTCATGGACATTCTGCAGCAAGACTGGCAAGCCGTACTGTATAGCACCTTCCAGTGTGCGTAGATAGTCATGCTGCTGTAAATCTATGATCTTCAAGCCTCTCTTCATCTCCATGTTCTTAATCCACTTGATGGCTTGGCCCTGCGGATCAACCATCAGTGGCCATCTGTAATGAAATAACACAAGAGTAGAATGAATTATAAAGCCAGTTATATGAATTATAAAGCCAGTTATAACAGGTGTCACTTTTCTGCTAATCAATACAATCACTTAGCTGTCAGTTTGTCTACCTATTCATTTACTTTTTGTCCATAAAATTTTACTGCTTTTTTTTGAAGAACATTTTTGTCAGAAAAATTCTTCACTCATTAAATCATTCCTTTTTTCAAAGAGCAACTACTGACAGCAGAACAAAGTTGTTGGAATACAAAACCCTATTATACCTGTTTCCTCTGGTCACGATGACACCGTTTTCAGTGGAGAAGGAATCCGTAGGCAGACCCTGGATGTTCCAGTCACGCACCACTGTCGGTTTGGACAGGAAGGTGGAGAAGGAAAACTCAGGGTTGCATGGCACATGAAGTTTACGAACCTGTAAAATAAGTAAGTTACATGAATGTTTCCATTATTCAAACGTGGGTGACATGTAACTTACATACTTTATTTATTTTACACTTCATACATGAACCTTGGTATTGACAGAATGGTGGACATTCCATGGATGCAAGCTAGACTTATAGATTTATTGGACTTTCATGTTCCCATAAAGAGAAGGAAAGGAATGAAGATGTGTTTCATATTTTTGCACCTTTGTGCTCGTATTGGGAAACAGTGGAAAATGCCCAGTTGTGGTGAAAGGAACGTGAGTGAAAGAATAAAAAAATAATGAATTAGTAAATACATAAATATGCACAAAAATATATGAATTTGGATTTACCTCAGCAAGCCAGATATTTTTCACCATATGGTCTCTGTAGTTTGAGAGGAATGGTCCCATGTATGACAGGAAAGCAGCACCAATCAGACAATCACCGACAAGGAAACTCATCTGCTCCTCTAAATCCTGCAATAAAATTATCAAAAATGAACTTTTGAAATTTAGATGCACATTTCATTGGTCTAATTTTGTTATTTCTTTATTTGAAAATTCTAGCACTTCACAAGTTTGCTGTTTCACCATGCTCAATCCTGCAAAGAATTCAAGCATTATAATGGCACAATGCAAAATCCATTTTACGCAACAGATGTTATAGGTGCCCTTATAATGGCAAAGTTTCCAATATACATGTATGTCCAATAACACATGCACATCATATCCCATCTTCATGTACTCATCACTCAAGTTAAATACATCTTCCAGTATAATCATGTCATAGAATACCGGTACGGTATTAGGGCTACAAAGAAGACACCAATAACATGATCCAGTTAACTGATTTCATTTATATGAGAAACCAAAAATACCTCTAAAAGAATTTCTAATTCTGACAGAATGAGGAAATAATTCAGTGACACTTACAGCAACACTGATCTCCCATCTTTCCTTTTCACCAGCCAATCCTGACACAAGTTTACCAGCACGGTCCAATTTGATCTCCATTTCCTCGGCTTTCTTCCTCAACTCCTCCTTCTCAGCCAGTTTCTCATCGTACTGTTTCTTCAATTCCTCCATCTTTCTGGTGACCTAGGGGAGCCATGACACGCACAGATGTCATCCAATGCTATCACAGTATTTGAACTTAACTACAATTTATCATAACATTTAATTTAACTATAGATACTTTTATTCAAATATCTCGAGAAACAATCAAGTATGGTACTATGCAAAATACATGTACACTAAAGAGTACATAACTAATGATTGCTTCAGAAGATTTTGACAGAAAGCAATTCTAAATCTAGTGAAAATAAATAGTAGCTATTATCTTTACAAGAGATATTTTATCATGGTCTCGAATGTCAGCTCACAGTCTATGGTTAGTAATCTTTTATACAGGTATACATTACACATGATACATGTAGTTCATGCAAAAAAGTTTACAATTTGAAAATTGTAAAAGAATGGGCCAAATTTATTGATACATGGCTAACAATGGAGACACCCTAGGGCAATAGTTAGGGTACTGGACTCACTATCGGAGGATGGTGAGTTCAGGACCCAGCATGTCCAGCGTAATGGACTCACTGTCAGAGGATGGTGAGCTCGAGGCTCTAGCATGGTGTTGCACCCTTGAGCAAGGCACTTTAGTCCTCATTGCTCCACTGGGTAATGGGTAGTGGGTACCTCATCCTGTAATTGGGCTTTTGCCCATTTGATAATAGATTGAATAAAAAAATTTTGGGTGAACTTTTTCAACATATTTGGTCATAGCTTTAGTCAGCTGGCCATCATCAAGTTTGATCTCTGAAATGAAGTGTCAAAAACTCCAACAACTTTTACTACAATATATTACCAATATACTGCCAATATCTTAAACCATGACAAGTATTTTTCCTCACCTCTTCCAGTTTAGCTTTGGCATCTGCTAGGATAGCCTGTTTTTCTGCCAGTGTGGCCAGAGCGTTGTTCAACCTCAACTTCTTGGGTTCCACAACTCTGTAGATCCTACCGTACACCTCCATGGCTCTGACCCACATGCAGAGTGACTTGGCAGCCAGGGAGACACGGCCCACTATGTCCGGCAGGAAATCAGGCTGGGCGCAATACTTGCCGATCTTACTCAGCACACGGTCGGTCATGCCTTCTTTGTCAAATTCAATCAACTCCTTGATGAAATTCGGATTACCTGTGTACGAGTATTGACAAGTGTATCTTTTAAATAAGTGGTGAAGTTACGCAAACATTTGAAATCCTTTGATAGATAAACTGCACTTATTTCTGCTAATTTTGAACATGTTTTAATTCAGTCATGAACAAAACAGAGCAATTTGATACTTTTTGCTTTTTTTCACCTTTTATAATGCAAATTAAGGACAGACATCAAGAAAGACACATTTTGCCAATCTATTTATTGTGGTCAATCTCTTGTGTGGGCTTATTCTGAAGCTCTTAGTAAATCAGACGAAATGAGGTTTTCACTGGGCTTATTTTTGTGAAATGTAAGGTGTTTTAAAATGTAAATGTGAAATGTAAAGGTCAAATGTAAGGTGTTTTGTTTCTCTAGCAAATTTTCCATGATGATCCCAAATTTTTGGCCTTGATGTTGAAAGAGAATGGTTTTGTTTCTTGAGGAAATTCCCTTTTAAGGCGTGCACTACCTTAAGATACACAATGTGCCTCAGGGACAGATATTCACACTCCCCAACTTTTACAATTCTTTTCTGATCAACTACTTATGGGCCTCATTTTGCCTCAGGGACAGATATTCACACTCCCCAACTTTTACAATTCTTTTCAGATCAACTACTTATGGGCCTCATTTTAAAGCTCTAGGAGTAAGAAAAATTTTCACTGTGGTAGTTTTTTGAAAATCAAAAATTTTATTTGCTTTTATAGATTTAACACAGGAATGGCAGTCATTTTGAATTTCAAATATTGGTAAATGTTAGGTAATGGTTCTACTCCGGAAAAAAAAGGACGCGATGCGTTCTACACGACTCAGTATGCCCAAATAATCACGTGATGCCGGTACAAACAAGCCCACATGTGTACTAACGCGAATGGAAATACACGTACGTTTTTGCGCACATGGCTTTGTTTGTACCGTGGTCGATTCGAATTCCGGGTTTGGCCTATTTCTTTCTCTTATTTCAAAACTTGCTCGGTTACCCCTGATTTATATTCTTGATTTGGAAAAAGTATGGCTGAAAGTTTCCGTGAGGAAAGTTTGAGCAAAAGTTTAAGTCTTTCACTTTCCAGGCACATACTACCCTGATTCACACATGTGATGAATTTCAATAAGTGGATGCACAGTGCATCATAAAACAACGAATTGCACTTGCTGCAAATATCCCCAGGCTGCAATGGAGTAGAACTAGAAGAAATGATCTATTTGAATGTGCACCTTCTTAATGAAACTGAATGTACTCATCCTATTGACAGTGATGTCGCTGTACCAAAGTCTGGTGATGAAAGAGATATACATTGTTTGCACCTTTCTTTGCCAGCACTTTCTGATTGCTCAGAGTAGAGATCTGTACTAAATTTCATGATGAAAGTATTGAAGGTAATTACCGGTATGCTACAGAGCAGTTGAGTTGCAGAGTGCAGTGGCACTGAAGTTTGAAACTTGCAGCTGCCTATCAGCAAAGTAAAGAAATCTGTATACACTCACCAAGCTGTCGTTTGGCTTCAGCCCATGTGGGTTCACCTCCTCTCAGTATCATCACAGCTTCCAGTACTTTCTCTACCAATGGTGGTGGCTTGGCATAGGACTTGATTTCACCAACGTCTTTCTTGTTCAGAGCCTCCAGAGCCTGTGATTCAAATCACACAATGACCATGAGAAATGATGTCAAAGTTAGACGGCCGAGATGGCTCGTGTGCATTGTTTCAAATGTTTTCTCATTAACTGAACATGCAAGAGATACGATTGCGATTTCAAGATCATGAAATTACAGTTCAAGATGGAGACCGTAAAACAGGGAATTAAACACCACAACAAAGATCAACACGTTGGTTATACCTGAACTGTAAATAGCCTAAAAAGTGCTATAAGAGAAAAGCCTGTATACAGTGTCTAGTTAATAGCTGAGTAAAAATTGTAGGCATATTGTGTGGATGAATTACCTTGACAGCTTCCTCTAATGCTGGCATGGCTTCAGCCAGATCTTCCTTGGCAGCGTCAGCCATTACTTTACATCTCTCCTCTTCCTCTGCAATCTTCTCACTACGAGCTTGAACAGACTATCCAAGCAAACAGAGGAGACAGATCAGTAATGTACCATACACAATGGTAAGTACCGGTATACTGCTCTTTGTATTAATCTTCGTATCACTGAATGTTTAATGCTTACAAACAAACCACTTGAGGGGGAAAGACACCTAATACAGATCGAACAATTCTATTTGTAAATGTAGGGGAAGACTGCTGTGTAGCTGAGACAGAAGTAATGACTGAAATGTGCAACCATTTCTATGGTTATCAGGGATACAAGTGAGTGTATCAAAATCCATCAAGTCACTGTAGGTGCAAATTTATTTACAAATGGAAGACAGAAGAACAAGAGAAATCACCTGTGCAAACCGACGTGATAATTTCTTAATCACTATACACTACGATCAGAAAAGGCAATGTATTATTTCATCTTGGATTGGCAATCCAAAATGATTGAGAAATGATCGATATAAGTATTTCAGCACCTACCTTCTGTTGTTCATCAGCTTCTCGTTTCTGTTGTACGATGACAACCAGGTATTCCTCACACTGCTTCTGGAACTCGGCTACTTTCTTCTTGGCTTCTTCCAGCTCAACCGACATGATTTCCACCTTGGAGCGGGTGTCGTCGATTTTCTGCAGACCATTCTTCAGCTTGTTGGCGGCATCGCCAAGCTCTTTCCTCTTCTCTGCCAGCAATCTATTGAGAAAAGAGTAAAAAAAAGAGTTGTGCCTAGCTCCCTCACAATCAAAGCTGGTACATCACTATCATTTGCAAAAGTGGATCTCTGATAAGGAAAATGAAGTGAAATGGTGTAGTCGAGTTGGGTGTTCTCATGTACTAACAGCGAACCAACATCCGGTAAAATTTATCATGTAGTATGATCTTATAATAAAGCTGCATTACTATGGATACCCAACTAAGACAACATGGTTAAATATATTATAAATACATGACATACATGTTTTTTCCTTTAAATATTGTTTAAAATACATGTGGGTCCACGAATCCTTTTACCTCTTCACATGTAAAAATTGGTTGAAGGTCTATGTACAAATCAAAAGATACTCCTTGGCCAGTTGCAAAAATTTCAGTAATTTTCAAAAATGCAAAGGCAGTCTTAACCCTTTGAGTGCCATAGTCAATATTTCTTGCCTTTATAAAATATTCCCAGTCACAGATTTTTGCTAAAATTTTGATGAAAATCTGTAGCTAATGAAATGTGATGTCCATTTGGTCCAAAATTACAAAAAAATTACAGAAAAATTCATGAAAATTGGTAAAATGTTACACTAAAATTTTGGTTGGCAAAATTACAGCACTCAAAGGGTTAACCACAAGACAGTACTCACTGCTTGTATCCAGACACCAATTCTAGGTAGTTGGTGGGAGTCACGTAGTTGTGTCGTTTCAGTTCATGAAGCATCTGCTGTGAGCTCTGGACCACGGATCGATGAATGGTGCAGAAAATCTGGGCAACATTTCCCTTGGTCTGTGTAAAATCAAATATTCCATGTATTAATATCAACACCAATAACTAAATGCTTGACTTGTTTACATTCCGTTTGGGTATGTGCATGCATTCATTTCTGTCAATCTTTTTATCCTTTTCATATAAATTTCATTTTACTCTGAGTTTTGTACCGTTCGATACCCAGCATGCAATTACATGTTTCTCCCCCGCATGGCAATCATGCTGTTAGTAGGTGAACAAACCGTGCATCGTTGCATATTCAATTTTTTTTAAACCAAGAAAACTCATCCCTGATACCAATGAATCATATCTCAGGCCAGGCAGGCAACAAAAACTTTTCTGCGTGTATTTTTTGGTGAGATAATAATTAATAGTATGGGTGCATCTTACTGTTTATTTTTATTATTTGATCTGAAATCTACAGCGGTGCTCCGTTATTCCATAATTATCAAAACAACAGAATTACCTCTAGCGGTGAACTTTTTACTTCTATTTCAATGTGTTTATGTGTGTGCTTTGTTTGTGTTTGTACACTTTTAAATTATTTGGACCACGGTATACGTGCAGATTTAAAATTAAGTCACTACATCTAAACAAAAATGCAAAAGGGGCTAAAAAAATATGCAAAGAGTCTATGAATAAAAACAGATTTCAAGTCCTATATATTCCATATTTTACTTTACAGTTAAAGAAGCTGTTTTTTCAGAAAAGTTTTTCTCACACTGCCAGACCCTTTGGTAGAATAGAAATAGCATTTGGAGCAAGCTTATGTATTTCATGCATTCTTTTTTAAGTACTTTGAAGCTCAAGATAATTTATGAAGATGCATTAAATTTATCGACAGTATGCTGTACATATTTCCCAAGAAATGAAGCAGCGGATTTCTATTTGCCCATTACAGTTGTGATAACGTATTCATGAATATAGGAACAGAATGCTGGAATCCAATATGGCCGACAGTTCCATGTACGAACGTTAGTAACTGATCCCACACGCTCAGTTAATACAGTTAGTAAAAACACACTGCAAAATGCACAGTAGTTCAACATGGAATGCAAATGAAAAATGAGATATTAGACACAGAATGCTTAGCATTGCACCCACATTCAAACTGAAACACAAAGAGTTAGCTGTTTGTAATCCGATCACCATGACATATACGGTATTATCGCCGGTACATCTGCAGTTACAGCAAGATCCCAACACCACGGTTATTCATGACATTATACAGCAGAACAAAAACAGAGTTTATCCTTTTTTTGTTTATTCATTACATTGTCTATTTTTTTGTAAAATTGTAACTTTGACATCTCAAGCATATTTGTAGTCAGATTACATGCACACATAAGCAACATCAACATCACTGAAAGTTAAAATTTACGGTGAAATTCTTTTTTTTGAGTGTAGTTGAAGACAGACAAATTGTCACAGCAGTGGATGCACAAACAAACAACACACACACAGTGTGTAGATTTACAACTACAGTACCCAAACTGGAGACTGTTGCTGCTGTTCCTCTGTGCTCTCTTTGTTATCTTTGATGGTTTTGTCTTTCTCTTTGCTATCTTTTTCCGCAATCTGAGTGGGTAGGGAGGCAGGTCAGGTGGTGTTTATACACATTTACATATTATGTATGATAAAAACAAATGTACATACACATACGGTACAAGGTGAAAAGGGAATATGAATGGTGTAAAAACAAATAAGGCAGTCCAAAGACATAAGTTAAAATGGTTGACAGCTCAGTGGATGCACGGGGGATTTACTTTCCAGCAAACAGCTAAACCACTGTACTTTATATAGAAGTTTTTTAGAAATCTGTAACTTAAAGTACATGTTCAACTGCTATATTGGTTTAATTTTGAAATACTAGAAAATTAATATTACTGTGAGGATCAAATCTTCAACATGTCTGAGATAAACTAGAGGATCACATCTGAAAGCTGTGTTACAATCAGAACAGATTTTCAATTTCATGGTAATTCAGAGTTTCTTTATATGATGAGAGGAATGGTGAAAAGACAGGAAAAGTCAAATTTTCACTTTCTCTGTACATAGTCTTCAGCATGTCCGCATTATGAAACTAGCCAATCGCTATATTAACCAAGAAATGCGGCTCTATGAAAACAGAAAATCATCATCTGTCAGTGACAAAGTCAAATTTGCAACAATTCAGTATGGCATTTTTAGGATTCTTGAAAATAGAATGTCTTTTTGTAAGTATTTCACATTTTTTACAGTAAGTAGCTGAATATTCAATAATGTAAACAACTGTATATTTATTTATTGAGAAAACTTGCTATGATGTAAGAACTAGGAAAAGAATGATACAATGTTTTCACATTCAAATTTTCACATTAAAATTTTTATAACAACATAGGAATTTTATCTTTAGGTTGAAACTTCCAAAAATTAACATGAAGTTGTTAAGATATGATAAAATATACTCAGAGGTATATCTCATGCATATCTGAAGAAATTCTGTTTTGAATCAATTTCTTTGACTCGATGGTTTTACCGCATCGGACAAAAACTTTCAAAGGCATTTGAAACATAAAATGAAAGCACAGTGTAAAAAAATGACATGATAATAGGGAAGATTGGCTGGTGTACAGGATTTTCACGGATAGGCTGGGAAAGATTAGTTATGAAGACTGCAGGAAATCAATGGGAAAAAAGTGAAAGATTGCCGGTATTTTTGGAATATATGTATGTCCTAGGGTATGATGATAGATCCCATATGTAACACATAACATGTAATAGTTTTAATAATCCAAATAGACACTGGTCTAGATCAACAACGGGTTTGATTCACAACATGAGTGTACAGGATTTGATTTTCTGATAAAGGTTTCTCACCTCCTCAGGGCTTCCGAGGTCCATGTTTTCAAGATATCTCTCACCAACTTCAATCAGGGCATCGCGTGGCCATTCACTGAACCAGTCGATGGTTGTACAGTTGACAAAGGCTGGGTACATACGTATGCGATTCCTACACAGAAAGGTATCATCATTTAACAATGAATCAAGAAGTTCAACTTTAATTTTTATTTAATTTTTATTATTTTTCATATAACTATATTTGTGTTCATTTTTAAAATACATATTTCGTGCTACCTGAAATACGATTTTGCCACCTAAATGGGTCATCAAAGTCTCAGGTGGCCTACCATGTTTTCAATATGCTGGATATCTACAAGTATGACACACAAGATTACAGAAGCGAGAGTAAAGTTTTAGACAATACAGGAATTCAATGCCAGAAGAGCCTTACAGATGAAAAGATCTAGGAGTTCAGCTAGTTTTGCAAGGAAACAAAACTTTTGCTGTGACAGCAATTTTATAGAAAGTACATGTATCTATGAGATCACTATCGTAAACGTTTGCTGTGGTGTGAAGTCAACTTTTTACCCACAATTCATTTCAATATCATGTAGTTTGACCCCCTAGCACAAGACATAAGCCATTCAAGGTGGCAGGTCAGATGTACATTACAACTGTGAGATATACCCAAAATGACTGAAAATCACAGCATTTTCAAAGCGCTTGGTCAATACCTGAATGGATCTCCAACAGGACTCATGCACAACACAATATGCAAATTACTCCTGACTCTGTCGATCAGATATGCAAACATGGCTTCTGGAGTGTCTTGTATGTTGTCCTTCTTGGCCTCCTCTGCGAGGGCAGTGCGCACTTCCTCAAACTCATCAGCCTTGTACAGGTTGGGTACCTCACCGCTGCTCAAGATGTTGTTGATGTCTTCCAGGAAAGACTCCTCCACGACTTGTGTGTCATTGAACAGAAAGACGGTTGGTTTGTTGTCCACTCCAGCTTGGAAGTACAGCCGTTTCAGATCTGGGGAACGAAAGGGTGGAAAAATTAAGTCACAATAACGGTGCGAGCCACCTCTGTTCTCTGGGGGTTTTTTATCAGCTCTTTGCTATGCACACTTAGTGTGATCACATATAGAAACAATACAGAGTTCAACAAGAGCTTGGTGCATGAAAAGATATTGTTTACAAACAAGCGACCTAGCGGCCGATATAGCTCCGCTGTGTTTATGTAGAGAATAACTATTTTTGACACATGTTGATGAAGAAGGAGGAAATCTTTGATAGCTCAA
>LD362225.1:102287-125065 GCA_001465055.1 Ptychodera flava
GCCTATAAGAATAGCTTCCATTGCCATATATACATATGGCTATGGGAGCTAAAAATAGTAAAATTTTAGTAATTTGTTTCTCCAGTACCAAACTTTGCACGGTGACCCCTGATTTTTATTCCTTGTTTCAAAAGGGAACAGTTTAAAGTTTCCTTACGGAAAGTTTGAGCAAAAGTTTGAAGTCTTTCAATTTTGAGGCATGTACTTAAGCTGGTAGTACTTAACATTACAGTATATGTAAAATATGAGAGTACCAGTAATCAAAATTCTGACAGCCGATGATATTTCAATCAAAAGAGGAAAAGTTCAATCAATACATCAAAATCCTGTCATAAGATAGTGACAGCATATCTTCATCCATTCAGGCTGATTTGCTGATGTGTCAATCAAACTGCATTATTGACTGTCATGAGAGTCAACCAATAGAAGTGACAAAATGTGTGACAAGTCTTAGGGTCAGGGCTTTTTGACCTCACCTGTTCTGGCATGGCAATACGTTCACCATTGATCAGTGTCAACACTTTGTTGTCGTCCATGACAGAGTTCATACTCTCAATCCATAGGGTGTCCACAGGACCATCAAACACCAGCCATTTAAAGTCAGGCTTCTCATCTGTAGTGTGAAAAGGAGAGAAGCGGGGACTTCAAACTTGACTGTGGCGGAAGACTATGCTAAATGGCATGTTTTTAACCCTTTCACCACCATGGTTTGGCCCAAACCCATAGTTATCAATGGTGATTGTGGACCTGTTTACAGGGAATCCGGGGTGAACAGATTAACAAACAACAAATCTGTGTGCAAGCAAACAGTTTGATGAATTGTTTCAAAGCATTGATGATTCAAAGCTTAGGGATGTTTTTAAAGTTCCGCATAGAAAGGTAGTTATATTTCTGCACGGGAATGTTTCCTAGTCAAACACATGGAAAACACTTACCCTCTCACCATCATGGTTTCACCCAAACCCATTGTTATCAATGGTGTGTGTGGACCTGTTTACAGGAAACTGGGGTGGGCAGTTAAATATTTGGAATCAACTCATGTTCCAAGTTTTCTACATCTCAAAACCTTTCCTGAATCACCAGTTTTTAAAATTCTGTTCCAAGTTCTTTTATACAGACAATATCAAACACTAGAAAACATTTGGACTGAACCATATTGCAGTGACGATGGTGTTAATCAGTTGTGATAGGGCCCACAGGAGGTTGGTGTACACACTGAAAGCAAACTGACCATGGATGTACATGTAGTTGAACAAATACACTCAAATCTTACCTGCGCATGTCTGTCTCATCACACTGGACAAAACACCATCTGTCCACTCGTTGGTATTGAGATCAAATTCACCATACAACTCACCCAGTGACAGGGATTTAGGATTGATTGGGAAGTCCTGCAGAGTGAAAATCAATTGTCATTTTTGTAATCATCAAGGTCTTCACAGAATTTTTATTTTGGCAAGACTGAGTCAATAAATTTCTCCGTCAGAGAAATTAAAGGTTCTGGAATCTTTAAGCTTATAAAAATTTTCATAAAACAAAAGCAGAATCTAAAATATTGTCACTTGAATGACATAGATCTTTTACACACAATATTACAGTCTGGCCCTAAGACTTTACAGGTATGATGAAAACATACATTCACACACTTATTACATTTACACACTATTACTGTATGTGTTCATGGAATACAATATAGGTATTACATTTATCATGCTATAATATAGTTTTGTCAATTCTGACTGTAGTCTTTTCAAGTGTAACACACTGTAGCAAGGAAATATATTCAAATTGACTGAGACGGTGTAGGAAGATAACGTCACTTGTCTTAAGACGTAGCAGGACCACCGCAATACTAGTAAATGCTAAGCAAAGTAACTTTATAGCGCCTTTCAACAAAACAGTCACTTACTCTGACAGCTTGATAATCTTCATAGTTTTGTTTCTTGAGGGCAGTCATGGAAGCCTGCAAAGTTCTCCATGCAACTGTCTTGCCACTCCCCGTGCCACCCACAATCATGACAGAGTGACGGGAATTCATGGTCTCATACAACTGAATGACTTTCAGTATCGTCATGGCAGTCGCCTGTAACCTTTGACCTTTGAGCTCTTTCTCAACTGCAACTTTCAGCTGTGAAAAAAAAAAGAAACGCGGATAGAGTCAATAAAAGAAGCTAAAATTCATTTACAGATGTGTTCACAGTATCTCAGTAAAGATTAACACAGGTTCTAATTGGCCTAATCCAGAACAAAATGCCGCACTCTGACTTTGTAGTGTTCTATGGACAACAGAAACTGATGACACTGTAGTGGTTGAAACAAATACATATGGAAAAATGCACTGACAGGAATACACATAGTTCTAGCTATGTATCAGCGTGTGATTTTGTTTGTATCATAGTCTATTCAAATTCCAGGTTTAACCCATTGAAAAAATGCTACATGGACAACATTCTCTTCGATGACAGTTTGTTCAAGACATCGACAATGAACAGTCCATGCCTGGTACTTGGCAGCCATATTGTTCCATAATTTTTGATAAGTATTTATCTTGTACCCGTATTTGACACTGAAACACCAATGAAGTGTTAATCATACCAGTATATTACGGATTTGCGACAGATACACGACAGCAACTCAAGAGATTGATTTGCTGATTCATCTTTTCGCCACGATAGAATACTTGAGTACATTGACAAATAGTTCAGAAGATCACAAACCTTGCCGTAATCAATGACTGGTGTGTCAACTCCAGGGAACAAATCTGATGTAATGGCATTGAACAGTGGCAGATCAACAGCTGTCATTTTGGGTACATTCATGTCCTTCATAGCTAACAGTAAAACCTACAAAAAAATATATAAAAAAGAATAGTTACATGTGGTTTGGAAAATTCCTTGGATTTCAGGAGCAACAAAAAGCAATTCCTTAAAAAAAATTATCCCAAAGAAATCAAAGTGAATCTAACGAGATTCTTTGTGAAATTTTTCTGGATTTTGGTGAATTTCAAAATAGTCCCTTGTGCATCCTATGATCTTTGGCAATCATAAATGGTATTTTCCAGTCCCTGACAAACGCCATTGGATTTCTACAGCAGAGGGTATTTTCACAAGGTATGAGGCTAACAGTGAACACTATGGAGCAAGTTCTACTCTATGAAGCAAGACTAAAATATTAATTCACTCACTTCTTCATCTGGCATGGATGCTGGAAAGTGCCTCTTCTTCCTGCCGGCATATCTCAACACTGATGTCAAGGCACGGAGTCCAAAGTCGTAATGGTCCTGCTTGGATAACTGTTGTACAGCCAGGGAGTACAGGGTGTGGACTTTCTTGGCAAGGAGCTGAAGAAACAAGAATAGAAATGTTTTAAAAGGAGACTATACTGAAGGCTTTGTTATTTTGAAAACTGATTCAAGTTGGGATAGTGGATATCGATAATATAGAAATTTATCTTTGAATACAGTATATGACCAGATATGCCCTAGCTGTAATTTTGACCATTATCAAATCCTAAATTATCTACTTGTAGCCTCTATTTTCCCTATCTACCCTTGGGTATTTGACATAAATTTGTAATCTGTGTGTGGGGCATTTGACTTAGCTTGGAAAAAAATGTCAAATTCTCCTGTTAGGCACGCACTCCCTTTCCTGGTGGAAAACATTGACAGGTGCATAATATACATGGATGGTAGGCTCTCACCTTGGTGTTACTGAAACCTTCACCAAAGAGGATGATTTCAGCGATGTAAGCCGAGTCAGGTACAACCATGGAGATTGGACGGAACATGGATTTCAAATTATCAGGCAGCTCAGTACGGCCAGCATAACCTAGGATGTACAAAAACACACAGTGTCAGCATGAGACGATGGAAATATTGATGCATCTATGGAAGAATAGACAATTTTTACTGACAATGTGTTAGACTCTCCACAGTCGCTGTGCCTTGTTTTGTGCGCGTCAAAGTTGGGCCTGCATTCGAAGGCTACGCTGTGCAGCTGTGAGCACGCGCTGCCAGACACAGCGACTGTCGGTTCTTGCAAGTATATGAGTATTCAAAAGGGTAGTGACGTCAAAAGAAACACATATCTAACGGGATGGAGATAATATATTCTAGAAACTGGTAGACCTATATACGCGGTATGTTTTTATTTTTCATTTTACATTTTATTTGGCTATGGAACTTGTCATTTGTTTTTGATTGACGGATGTGTAGAGTTCTGTAAAGTACCCGGATCAGGCAGAAATCCGACCGGTCGCTTGCAAGAACGTCCAGACCCTGGGATTCGCGTCGCGTCTCTGAAGGGCGCGCGCGTGTTCCAACTGACTGACACTGGGAAGAACGAGAATCGCAGGGTCTCTGCCAGACTAACAATGTGTACTCGATACTACTATTCAGTGACAGATCCAAATGCCAAGTATTTCATATTCACATTATCTTAAAATAGATAGATGAGTAAATACACAAACTTGTACTGAGATATCTTGATCATAGTCATTGGTCAAAAACCTTATTTCTACATATAGTAAAGAAACACACATGCAATCACTGTCTCCTGGGTTAACAACTGTGTTTGGCAATGATTATGAAATTTATCTTAAGTGCAGGAAACGCCTTCTTTACAGTGCCTTTGAGTTGGTATAGACAACCCTTTCCTAGGTCAAAACAGGACTTCAAATCATGATACAAATTATCATGTTTTCTACCAACACATACAATATATTTCGCATTGATCATTCAGTATTGAATCATATCAATATTCAATGTTATACTTTGGGGGAGGGGGGCTGGCAGGAGCATGAGGGTGGGAAAGATGAGGGGACAACTTACCAGGATTCATGGTGATGAAGATACCACATGACCAGACCAAGTTGATTTCCCGACCTTCAAAGACAAATCTAGATGAGCCAGCTGCCAATGCTGACAAGATTGACAGGATCTGTTGTGCTACCACAGACAATACTTCAATGTTGATACGGTTGAACTCATCAAAACAACCCCATGCACCAGTCTGAAAGTTGAAACAATGTTTACTTTTAATCAAATTATAGCTCATTTTCTGCATAATTTTTGTTAATGAAGGTTGAATGCACCTTGCAAATAGAAATTCGTATTCTAAAACTTTTACAATACTTTTTTGGTCTACCACTTGCTGTGGCTCATTTTGAAGCTCATGGAGTATCTATAGTTTTCACACTGTCAGGCTTATTTTTGTGAAAATCAAATAGTTTATTTTTTGCCATTGAGTTAAGACATGAATTGCTGCCATTTTGAATTTCAAGTGTCAGAAAATGAGTTTCTCTACTACCAAATTTTGCGAGATGACTGCTTATTATTATCCTTGATTTGGAAAGATAATGTTTTAAAGTTCCCTTCTGGAAAGTTTGAGCAAATGTTTACATTTTTCAATTTCGAGGCGCGTACTACTTTAAGTTAATCGTAAAAATGTGATTGTGTTGTAATAGCACCCTTTCTGAACAGTACTGCAGTTTGAAAGTCAAAAGACACTATTTTGTCTTTGTCTTACTGATGTTGTACATCACATCACAATAAAATAAAGATTCCTTTAATTTTAGTCTCTTCAACCCCTATTACTACAAGTGATGTCCAATTTGACGACCCAAGACAATGGGACTGCTCCATTACACTGGAGGATATAGGGTAATTCTTACCTGTGCCAAACCACTGAACATACGTCCCATGGACTTGTAATCCAGACCTTCAGAACAGTTGACAACGATGACATAGTTGCCAAGGGCTTTACCCAAATCTTTGACGGTTTCTGTCTTACCAGTACCAGCTGGTCCTTTGGGTGAGCCACCACGATGTAAATGGAGTGCAGTTGTCAAGGTCATGTAACATCTGTGTCAAAAATAAACAGAATGGAAATATACATCCACTGAAGAGATCTGTTCATTGGTCTGTTACTGTTTACATTTGAATTGTAGTCCGGACCAAAATTCACTTGTCAACAACAATGCTGCACTTTACATTCACAGGCACTGTGTTGGCGAGCTACATGGTAGTAAGGGTTTAAACACGCTTTGGGAAGTTGAAAACGAACTTGAAATTAATATTAAAAACAAAAATAGTGAAAAAATCATCAAAGTTACAGCTTCTGGCCCTTAAATGTGACAAGTACTTGTGTGTATCCATAAATTTGCATTCTTGTTCAATTATGCAATCTTACATTTACAAATTACGAATTGTCACACTGTACCTGTCAGTGAGAGGGGTGATAACCAGCCTGCCAGAGTTTCCGAGGTACTCATACCCATACTGGAACTGTGTGTTGGTCTGTCTGACAACACAGTCATCAATATCTTTATCCCAGTAGACTCTGAGCTGCATGAGCCACTCAAAAGCCGTCACGTCGTTGGTCTTGGACTTGATCAGTTTCTCTATCACGTCCCTGGCGTGCACCTCGATGGTGACGAGGGCCACAATCTTGGCTCTCTGCATTCTGGTCAGGTTGCCCCGGATGGCATCAGAGAATTTGTTCAACATTGATGCCTGCGACAAAGAGAGACAATAAAGGCCATAAATCCTTTTACCGACAGAGTTTGGCCCAAAGCTATTATTATCAATGCTGAGTGAGGACCTTTTTACAATAAATTGGGGTGAACAGGTTAACAGTTTGAAGCAGTACCATGATGACAAAACACACAAACTAATAACCTGATAAAAAGGTAAAATACATAACTTAGTATATACGATCATTAAATCTGATTTTGACAGCTTTGACAAAATGCTTCACTTTTGCTACATTTTGCTAAATTGAAAATATAATGTTTATCCACAGAGTTAACAACATGATGCAGCAATTTTGAATTTCAAATATCAGTGATTTATTTGTTTCTCTGGTATTTGATGTGTGAACCCTGATGTTCATTCTTGATTTTGAAAGAGATTGGTTTTAACCCTTTTAGAGCTGTAATTTTCCCTACCAACACCAAAATTTAAATGGAACATTTTACAAATTTTTGTGAATTTTTCAAAATTGTTGTGATACTTTTGGACCGAATGGACATCACATTTCACTGGCTACAGTTTTTTATCAAAATTTTGGCAAAAATCTGACATAAATTGACTAAGGCATATTTTATAAAGTCGACAAAAATTAACTCTGGTGCTCAAGGATTAAATTCTAAGTTGACAAAGTGTGTGCAAAAGTTGAAGTCTTTCACTTTCAAGACATGTACCGGTACTTCCGGTAAGTTACACATATCAGAACATACCTGTTTCTTCTTCATACTCTTGAGGGCTCTCTGGTCTCCCCTCTCTTTGGTGGTTGCCAGGGCTTTGGTACAGTCTGCTGTCCATTGCATTTGACTTGAAGTAATCAACATCTGTACATGTGAAAGCAACATGAATTCCATCACTGTGTTGTACAACCAATATTTAGGCCAAAGTAATAGGGCCGTTCACAGTTTACGTCACTGTTCTCTTATTAATACGCAAAAATAAATATTTGTCCGCATTTTCAGATAACGCTTTTGAAAATTACGCATGCAAGAACGACGAAAATACATCTCAGTGGGTGACTGCTAGTGTAACAATGAATACTAAAAAAAATATTAACGACTCTGAGTACTAGCTGCAAAAACGGCCATGTATGCAACATTGATAAAATTTGTCCGCATTTCAAGCTGCGTGTGCGATGTCGCGCGCGTACAGCTATATTTAGTAACAAACCTGTAACCGTGAACAGCGCTATTACATTCTTTGTTTTTGCCTCCACTAAAAAGTTTGGAAGGTTAGTCAGCAAGGGTTTGAAAAACACACACAGAAAATTTGTACAGGTAAGATTTATATTCACTTGAATGTTTCCATGTAATGTGAGTACCCATTCAAGAATCAAAGCAGTGTTTTCTTTTTCATCTCCATAATTTACACTACAATGTGACATTCTGCAAGCATGCAATCATTTTAAGTACTTTTTTACAAAATTTGTAAACAAGGGTTTGTCGGTAGAAAAGATACATAGTAAAGCCTTATAACAAGTCTGGGTGCTTTTCTCATGAAAACTGCTAGTCACCTCTGAATAGAAGGACCAGATTATCAATAGATGTCAACCCTCACCTGTCCAGGCCACTCTTTGACCCACTTGTCTCTTTTGTTCAAGTTCTTCTTCAAAGCTATCTTGCAATTTTTCAGGATATCTTTCAAAGTCCACCTCATGGTTCTCTCAATGTCACACAACCATGCCTGAAATTGAACATTACATTGACGTTGAGGATTTATCTCTGCATGAAAGGCATACATAGAGTTCCAAATCTGAGTAATTCGGTTTGTAATTTTACAAAAGTGATAAAGGTTGCTGATACAGGACTAGACTGTGCATTTCCCTTTAAGACATGAAACATGTAACACTGCTTGTGAGAGAATTGGTGGAAGAAATGTTCTAAACAGTCCCATATCATAGTGCGGTTTCAATATTTTCTACGGTATGAACAATCAAATTTTGAGTTTATTAGCAAAGAAACCAAACAAAGTACCGCAAACGAGAAAGAAAAGCTTGGAAAAGCAAATTTAAAGCAATTTGTGACACTTTTTTATGCTAATTGCGTCACAAATTTTCATGAAAAGAAAATGAGTAACAGAAAACCATCCTTTTCTCTGTATTTATAACAAGTTCAACACAACTACCACAGAGAGTACAAAATTGCTCTGGAAAAACACAAGTCAGAGAAATATTGTTTTCAATGGATTAAACTACTAGCAATGATAAATGATAATTGAGAAGTGTACTGCTACACCTTTCTAACAAGCACTGTAACCATTTTTTATTGTTACCGATAAAATATCTATATACCGGTATATAAAATTATGGAGGAAATACAATCTTCAGTAGAAGCTTTTGTTTGCAAGCTGTGTAACGTACAGTACCGAATGACAAAATCTTGAAACTCTGAATGCAGAAATACTGTAGATTAAAACAAATACTCACTTCGACAGGTCCCTCTAGTAACACAGGATGACCAAACTCTACGTATTCACCATCTGCTGAATTCATACCAGAAGCTTCAAACTTCTGAGTGATTCCCATCTTGTGCATCTTGAGTGTCTTTATGTTGTCAAAGCATTTCTTCAAGTGAGGTTGGACCTTTATGGTGAGGGAGATAATTTATTAAAATCTACATTGGGAACGAATTCATAAAATGCTGAGTATCTAACAACGATAACCTCTGAACCTGAACCTCTCATTCTAATTTCTAACTTTTTATAGAAAACTACGATAGAACCAAAATTTGGGGTTAAAAAGGGTTAAGAAATCCAATGTTCAAACTGAATGATTCTTTTGGCTGTGGAATACAGTGATAATGCTATATTTAGACCATCGACCCTCAAGTTCATGAAGACTTACTCAATGATTGGAAATACAAGCACAACAAGGCCAGGTCACAGAACAAAAAGATTGCCATACTTATATTAGGACTGACTGAGCCATGCTACAGAGGACAGTCATGCAAAAATTATCATTGTTCAAGCAACTATGAGTATGTGGCATTACTTCATCCATCAGTCCATCCATTCATCCTTGACACTGAAATTCTGGTAGCGGTGTCTTGCTGAGACACCTATGCCTTCAATGAAACAAGGGACCTGTGATAGTGCCATGACCATGTCACAAGTCTAGGCATACTTACAGCTTCTGGGTTCCTAGATTGGCCAAGTATCTCAAGTAAATCATCGTTGGATAAGAAGTAGAACCTGGGGAAGATTTGTCTCTTGGTCTCCAGGTACATATCCAAGGATTTCTGAATTTCCTCCAACTTGGTGTTCATGTCATTGAGTGTCTCCAGCAAACCTGATATGAAGGTTGAAAAATTTCACAATTTACAAATTATTCAATCATGGTTAAGCAGACATTTTCCAACTCTTGTACCATTTAAGGTAAGACCTTATACTTCAATTGGTATATGCTTATCTGCGAGACAGTAGCAGTGAATTATTTGTCGGTGTCCTGTCAAATTGTACGTGACGACAGAATATTTGCACAGACTACGCGGCAGTGAACTCTTTCAGTTATTTCAAAGTTACGTTTGTGTCTACTTCCAGACTTGCAAAGGATTTAATGATTTAATGTACACAAATGAAAGTAACATTTGTTATGTCTTTTTCATTCATTTGTTTGAATTGAATTTGTCATATTTGTATTTTCCTTTTTTTCTCAGAACTGTGTGTACCATGTGTATCATGTTATGCAAGTAACTTGTGTTATGTTTGAGCTACACAAAAGTGTTCAGAGTGTAATAAACCATGGATCCATGCTTCATAGCTGAGGTTTAGATCCTACAAAAACTATTTACTCCACAAGCTTTAAAATGAGCCCCACACAAGTGGTAGACCAGAAAATTATTGGGAAAATTTGAGAGTTTGAAGATCTGCCCCAAACTTTCCAAAGGCACATTCTAAATTAAAAATCTGCATTTAACAAAGCTAGCTGTACCTTCATAGTGAGTTCCTCGGAGAGCATTGTTGTCCTTGTTGAGTCTTCCCATGATGACTTTCCAGTTGGCATTGACACTGTCAAATTCATTGGACTCTCTAGGCAGCTGTTTACGGATGTCTTCACCGAGGAAGATGTTCTGATGAAAGAAAATCAGGAAAAGATGAGCATCAAAGTATTCACAGAATTGAAAAAATTTATAATATCATTAGTCTAGAATTGAAGTGAGGAACACGGTTTTTGTATAGGGCTTGAAAAAAAGTGTCACCAAGCTGCTCAAGTTATGTTTCTGCTGTTCCCCTTTGTGCAGTACCATACTCATTTTAAAGGTATACAGTCACCTGTAATCTAAATATGCCCATATATGGTCAAAGGGGCGTTCCTTGGTATTCAAAATGCCCATGTGAGGGCGCTGTTTTTAAAAAGCGGCCACCCGCTTAAAATCTGTGATTGGTTAGATTTTCTCTTTCCATGGTAACTATGGCAAAATTAGAACAGGTGACAGTATACCTTTAATGGTGACAAAAATTCACGGGTTTCAAAATCATTTAGTACCCACATTCTCAAACCCTAGAAAACACCTATGCTGAGAAATTCATGAGATGACTAGTATTTGTTTTCAAATTCTGACTAATATACAATTATTCAAAATATTAACCCTTTGACTGTTCTAATTTTTCACGCCAAAATTTTAGTGCAACATTTTACAAAGTTTTACAAATTTGTTTGTAATGTTTTTGATAATTTGGACCAAATGGACATCAAATTTCATTGGGTACAGCTTTTTATCAAAATTTCACAAAAATTTGAAAAAAAATTGACTGGGCCATATTTTATAAAGTGACAAATATTGACTGTGGCACTCAAACGGTTAATGTGTCATTGTTTATTCACAGGGTACTGGGTATACAAAGACCTTTCCAAAAAATATGATGAGTTTAAATAACATAATGTGTCATACTTCCAGGTACATCCATTGTCTTTGTACAGTGAGGGTCATTTCAATGACTTCCAGAATGTGTGACAGTGTCCTCTCCCAGTAATCCACTTCTTTCTCAAATGCTTTCACAAATCTGGATGCTTTCATTGTGGAAAGTTGTACCTGGTTGTCCTCAAGGATCTGGAAGACTTCATCTGTGGCCCTGAAGATGAGAAGAAAATGAAATATATCTTAATCATTACTTAATTTATTTTATTTCAAAGCAAACCAGTGGACAAGATCATGCTAGTTAAATTGCACAACATTCCTTTCTTAAGAATGCAGTACTAATGTAAATTTCAACCTCTAAATTTGTATTAAAAAGCTAAATATCTCGTATGATTTCAGAGTTTCTGTGAACGTATAGCTCTGTAGTTAACCCTTTCACCATCATGGTTTGGTCCAAACCCCCTGTTATCAATGGTGATGGACCTGTTTACAGATAATTGGACGGTGAACAGGTTAAAAAAATAGTCTTTGTCACTGTCCAGTGATGCACGCATATCATAAATTATTATTGGGGTTGAAAAATAATATGACAGAACTCCATGACCTTGCCTTGACGTTTGTGTGGTACGGAAGTTATTTTCACGAGTGATGCGGTGTATCCTGCGGCCGTATTTTCACGAGCGAAGCGAGTGAAAATACAGCAAGGATACACCGCATCACGAGTGAAAATAACTTCCGTACCATACAAACGTCAAGGCAAGGTCATGGAGTTCTGTTATTATTACATATGTTCCCAAATTACACACGTTGGTAACTTCATCGAGCAAGTAAATTCTTCGGGTCGGCGGATGGATATTACTTAACCAATAGAGTTATTCGCCCCTCAGCTTGTACACTCAAACAATGTCACTCACACGTATGACACTACAAAATGTTTTCAAGCGAAACCGTTCGTATTTTATACCATTATAATCGAAATTCATGTACACTGGAACAAGAACAATGAGTAAAACTTCAAAACGAGAAAGTCTAATTATGTTATCGGTTGAATAATTCAATCTGAGTCGGAATCGGAGTAGATCACTGCAGGTCGGCGACGTTTGGAGGCGATGCAACGTGGTATACAGGTGAAGACTGTTTAGATAGGTAATTATTTCCGGTGATGTTGAATGTATAGGTGAACGATCCACCGCTGATGTGTGCATTTGAGAACATCCCTGGTAGTTGCAGCAACTGATTGAGGGCATTTTGATGCATTGACGACAAGGGACCTCGAATATTAGCATACGAAGGACCGGCCACTGGTATGTTCGGCCGGCATCAGGCTTGTACTTCCGGTCACGGTCGGTCGTGGATGCAGGTTGTGTACCGGCGCAGCGAGTATGTTGCTCATCTGACGCTGCTGGTCTGCACTGGCCACAGAATAACGGTTGAGTTTTTGTGCCCGCTTAGCTTAGTTGTGAAGCCACAGTTGGTGTAACGCCGGCATCGATCAGTCATTGTACGCAGGCTTTACGAGCGCTGTGATTACTCAATTTGTCAGTGAGTCCCGTCGCTAAGAAAAAAAAAACGGGCTAGCAATTGATCTAACTCAGGTGGTGGAATGTTCAGAACTTCGCAAGTTTCTTCTGTCATGTTGTGAAGCCATTCCTTGAAAACTGCCACTTCGCGTCTTGTTTTCATTTCCGTGTTTTGGTTTTTCTGCGCTCCAACTTGGACGTCGATATCAGCTGTGTTGACACGGGCACATCTCCCTGTGCTCGCAGTCCCAGTCGGCACTGTCAACGACGCTACCGTCGCGTTATCCTTAAAAAATACTTGTTTCTCCGTGTCACATTGTGTCTCCGTAATAAAATTCAATTTCAAAATGATCAACATATTCGCAATTTTGCCAGTCGTAATGCTGGTCCTCAATCGAGCTGGTTTCAATATACAGCAGACGACAGTTTTTACCAAAGTATAAAGTAGTCCGCCAAATTTGATACTCATTTGCATAATTTAGCGTGAAAATACCGAAAAATTGTTGAATGGGCACGTGACTAATTTGCATAGTTATTTGATGGCTTGTGACATTCTTCAATCTGTAAGTACGTTTTTAGCTGTTTGACAAGGAGTTAATTGTTAACATTTTGTATTATTATGATAAAATTAATAAAGTGTAGGAAGCAACTGTGTGGTCAATATGATATGCAATTTATCCTGCCAAAAACCAAATTTTGAAAAGGAACTATTTTTCTCATATGCACATTACTGAGATTCAATACCAACTTTATGTGGTGGGGCACAATAGAATAATCTGCAGTACATATGTAATAATCTTTATTATGGTTTGCTGAATGAAGTATTGTCATAATATCACTAACAGTAGGATAGCAGCTTCTTGAATGATGGTGGATCAGAAATGATCTATCTATGCATGTATGTACAGGTATCTACAGACGCATTCTGGGACTGCAGACTTGGCCACCCAGTACCCGTACATACCGGTACATCACCTATGTTATGCCTGTAAAGTATTGCTTCGCAATTGCAAATACTTGATTCTAATGATAACATCAGTCTGTCTTTGTTTTCAATGACTTACTTGAGTCTGAAGTGACCTCTGTCCTTGTAAGGTCCAATATCCAGCACGGTTTCATCCCAGGTCTCTTTGATTGCCTTGATAGACAGCTCTATGGCCAATTCCTTAGTGGCCGCGGCGGACACCTCACTGATCTGCTCTGCGAACTGATCCAGCCCCAACTCGATGATCTTTTCAAGGGTGAATTCTTCCGAGGTGTGGTCAAAGCTCTTCCCAGATTCTGTTTTGATCTGAATCCAGTGTCTCTCCCTCATGGCTGTGTTGTGCAAGTCGGTGATCAGCGGCATGGTTCTCTTGAACTGGTCGACCTTGCCCTTGGAGGTTTCAACGATCTCCCAGTTTTTGTCCTGCAACCAATGCAGTGATACAAATGTAGTGAACTGCACTTAGCAGTCTGAATGAAAGCACCATAGCTCAAGTACACATCCAATTTTGAGCATGAGCCTGTTTTGAATAATGTAACATTGTACATTATTACCATTAGATGTGCCTACCAATTAAACAACTCTTATATCAAACAACCAATGGCCTTGTATGTGAATCAGCGTTTTAATCGTCACAATGGATATTCTATTTTATACCTGTATAGAAGATTTATCCATAACCTAACCTTTGTCTCACCCAAACCAACGTGCTTGATTTCATGTTTACAACACTGACTCCCTCTCTACAGCCCCATCTCCATTCTGCACATTGGTACTACAAGCTTACTACTATACATAAATCAATAGCACACAGGGGAAAGAGGTTTAAAAAAAGTGTGGAAATAATACATGTACTAATATAGTGGACTGCTTTGTCTCTAGTTTTCAATCCACCCCTTATTGGGGCAAAAGGAAACAAGAACAGACTTTAAAAATGGCAGAGATATTGTACATTTCCAATCTATATCTTATTGGCATTGTGTCGAGAGACTACAGTGAATATGATACACGTACCTTGAGTTCCCTGCTCAACCTGTTCAGTTTCTTGTACAGCTGCTGTGCCGTCATTTCCATGTCCGTCGTAACCAGTCCCGAGAAGGCTCCAACTTTCCATTCATTCCACAGTCCCTCCCATTCCTTGGTCAGTGTCCATATTTGCTCAATATGGTCCAGATCCTGTTCCATGAAATATATCAAATATTACATGTATATTCGATGTATTAAAAAAAGGCAACCTAGTATATTTTTTTCAGTGAATGCGGAGAAAAATGCCATTGCGATTGCTTTACCTTTAGTCTGAAAAAATAACATATGCAATGTTGAAAATTTAGTAATCTACTAATCTGAACCACCTTTTGCTTTGATAAAACACCAACAATTTTAAATAAATCTGCAGATCATGTATGGTTTATCTATTATACATTTTATAGAGAGAGCATGAAAAAAGGGTTTTTAAAGTGTATTTTCTATACTGTTTGCAGACTTGTCCGTGTTTTAATTTTTAATACGAAAACATGAGGCTCAACATTCACAGTAAATTTGTGACCATATTTGGGAATGAACACCAGTTCATGACAAAGTGAAAACTCTAGGCTTTCATCTGAAAAGCACTGAGGTGCACATGTGCCGAAAAGAATTTTTGTAACAATGCGCCACTAATTCACCGGGCATGAAAGAGCTTCAAAGCGTGTGTTTGAAAAACAGGAAATCTGCCATTATTTACCTTATCAAGTGCAATGACTTCTTTGTTTGGCGGTTGGTCAATTTTGAAGATACCAAGGCCTCGTTTCAGGGTGGCTTCCTGTTCTTTGAGTTCGTTCAGTTTATCCCTGGTTTCATTGATCTGTCCCAATGCGTCATCACATTCAATATTGCTGGAGAATGGACCTACGGAAAACAAATTATAATGAATATTTTTTGTACCTTAAGTTTGAAATTTAGAAAGTAGTGCTGTTTTGATAGTTGGTATTTTCTGTTGTCTTACTTGTCTCAAAAGATGGCAAAAACATCTCATGAGTAAAGATATGATGTATGGCTATAGTATTTGCTGACAAATATCCACCTTGGGGACAGATATTCGGACTCTCACACTTTTACAATATTCTTTTGGCTGACAACTTGTAAGGGCTCATTTTGAAGCTTATGGAGTAAATAAAGTTTTCACTGGCTTAGTTTCATGAAAATCAGGAATTTTAGCATCTTCACCATAGAGATAACACAGGAATGATGGAAAGTTTGAATTTCAAATATCGGTAAATATTGGGTAATTTGTTTCTCCGGTACCATAATTTACACAGTGACCCAAGATTTTGATTTTTGATTTTGAAAGAGAATGGTTGAAAGTTGGAATGAGAAAAGTTTCAGCAAAAGTTTAAGTCTTCCACTTCCAAGGCATATATTACCATAAGTGTTAGATATAGGTAGTGTGTGGTGATTTGAGTGGGGAACAAATGCAATCACTGTAATCTGAAAGTCCTTGGATGACATTAAACATGCTTTTTGGTAATTCCACGATATTGGTTGGGAAAATTAAAAAGTTTGCCATGATAATTCATAGCTGTTTACCAACCGCAGGCAGAAACATCATACTTGCCGCATGAAAAAATATCATATGCATTAATACAATGAATGAAATTCCTGTGGGTTATATTATTTACAATATTACAAATCTTTTCAACACTGAAATCTATTTCAATAACAATATCTACTCCAACCTACTGGCTAACCCTCACAAGTGCAGCTGGTGATTTCAAATCCTTACCATTGCTATGAAAGTCTTCATACAGATTGTGAACATTCTTCTTGAACTCCTCAGCCGACGCAATGAGCCCGCTCTTGAACTTCTCTTTATATTTCTTCAGCATGGCATCACTGTCTATCAGACACTGCTGGAAGCTGACCCACTCATTGCTCAGATCATCTAACATCTTCTGTGTCTGTAGTCAGAGGGAAAAAAAATTGCAAGATGTTGAAATTATCGGGAGCATAGTGGTACAGAAATTACAAGAACATATAAAGCAAAATTTAACTGTGAACAATTGGACAAATTTTACTGAAGCTAATTTTTGGCAGGTTGTACATTCTTCCATAAGACATGAGAAATTACTTTCTTGACACAAAATTTGACAAAGTTTACCTATTTGATTTGAAAACAATTGAGCTTGCCATTATCTCTGGGCACTAGACTTAACAATGTCCTTGTGTCCATATCAGGTTCAATGTCACTTCTGAGCACCACATAGCATTACTTGCTCAGAACAAACTTGGCATTGAGCAATGTAATGTACTTTAGTATTTTCAATCTAGCATATCATTATGTACAGTTTACAATTTCCTATATCACTGATAAACCCATTTTTTTCTATCACGAAAATTATAGTGCAACATTTTACCAATATTTTGTGATTTTTCTGTACTTTGTTGATTATTTTTAATCAAATGGACGCAACTTTTCATTGGCTACAGGTTTTGACAAAAATTTTGGGAATAATCTGTAAAAACCTGTCTTGATTATAATATTTACAAGCAACAAAAATTGACTGGTGCACTCAAAGGGTTAGTGAGTTCAAAGCGCATAAAAAAACACTCACTTCCTCTGGAATGCTGACATCATACTTCTCAAGAATAGCAAACTGTTCATGCAGAGGTGGAAACCTGGCCTCTATCTTGGTCAAGTCATTCTGCAGCGTCTCAAGAAGAGTCAGACTATCGCCAAGTTCATCCAGGGTCTGGGGTGGTTTGCTCAACCTGTAGATACGATCACAAAGTACAGGTTTTGATCACAACATAATATGAAAATCTTATGCCCCTATTCTAAAATGTTATGGTCAAATCTATATACTAAACAATCTTAGAAAGTCCATCCTTGACCGAAAATACATCTATACTCACCAAATTTTAAGATGGTAAGTGCCTTTGTTTCCAAGAAAAGTCAGTGTACATAGACACACACACACATACATATACACAGTACATACAAACAGACAGAAAACAGGCAATGAACAGCTACTACCCCTACAGCTTCTCTCACCACGTATATGGCAACTACAAGCTTACAATAGAGTGGTACAACATACCCGTACTGAGCTGACCGGGTAAATACTCCATTTCAATAAAAGAAAGTAACATATATCTCCTGATATAACTTTAAGAGTCATACACTCAATCAGAGTTGTGATGCCGTAGTGACATAACCAATCAACATTTGACACCTTGCAAGCTCAAGTTCTTTTAAAGGGCAAAAACTAACATTTTTGGGTCAATTGGAAATATTCTGTGACATGACACAGCCACCTCACACCAAGCATAGCAGAGAACACCAAGCACCTACCTATCAGCATTGTCTTTGAGGAATGCATGCAGCTCAGTGAGTTTCTGACTGGCCATGTCACGCAGCAGAGTGGTGAACTTATTCTGCCATTCATTGCAGTGACTCAGCAAGGCAAACTTGAGTGGAGAGCAGTCCAGCAACACAAACTGAATGTTCAACACCGTCTCTTCCTTCTGTACATTGTTGGCAACTTCAGTGTATCTGTAGATGGAAATATAGATATCCTTTGTTACAATTGCCATAAAGATACCACGGAATAGATGGGTTACACAAAAAATTATGTCTTAGGATGTAACTTCTTCTTTGAATTTGAACATCTACCACAGTACATCTTTGCAATAGATGAAACCCAGAATTCAAATGGGCCTGGGTAACCACAAAACACCACACAGAAATGTATTTATACCTGTGTGTATACCTTTGTATGTATTTGTTTGTACCACACTACAAAACAATGTCTTCAACATCCATTTTCGATAATATACTGCAGTAGTAAGAATGTGACATATCATGCCAGAGCCAGCCTATTGGCTACCAATGGAATGAAATCAATGCACTGTAAGTTACTACATTTTGTCTATTATGCACACTGCATATCAAGTAGTCTGTGAATTTGGTACGACCTTTGACATGCAAGTTATCCTGTAGAAAATACTAACCTTGCAATATCTGCATCGAAGGAAGACACTGGTGGGTTGAGCCTTTGGTATCTTCTGATGAAAGCATCTTTCTGGATTTCCCAGATCTCACGGTAACTGTGGGAATACAAATGCACCAATGTTCTAAATATGATCTCCGAAGTCAAGCGAGTTAAAGCCGTACCTAAATATTCAATGCATCTTCAGAGAAGCAGCTAACAATGTTCACACATGATTCTGTGACTTACTGCAAGATTTACTGCAAAGGTAAACTACCGTCCCTGTAGGACCAATGTATTGCAACACTTAAACTGCATAAATCTGAACTGCGATCAGACAAGAATGGAAATGATACAGTACTACTGGATTATTGTAACCATCTTGTGAATTCATTTTCAGAATGATGACTGCATCTATGATTGAAAATCTTCAGATATATCACTGACACTTTTCTCTGACATATGCCACTAAGATCATGTATGGTTTATCTTACCTATCCCATGTGGTCAAGTAGTTTTGTAAATGTGTAGCATTGGACTGCATGCCAGCATTGATGGTGTTCTGGATCTTTTTGGTCTCATCGTCTTTCTCAATAACCACATAGATTGGCTGAAATGAACAATGACATGGCTGTAATGGTTGCAGAATACCGTATCACAAGTCAGGACACAACTGACACATGACACACAGTCTTAAAATTTTACAAAACTAACCAATTTCATTCTAGACTAAAAATACATCACTGGCATTCAAATTTACAATTCACACACTTGGCAACTGATTTTACGTTGAATATGGTACCTATAAATGGTTTGACCACATGCAGAAAATTGTTCTTCAGCACAGACTTTGTACAGAGTGGAACTGTTTGTGATTTTTTTGAATTTAGCTACCTCTTTTGTTGATCTTCTTCTTGTGAGCAGATCTGGAAGTCTTTGGATGGATGAGATGGCAACCGTTAACAGACTGCTGGTGTTGTTCACTATATTGGCTAGTTTCTTCAGTGTTGGTGAAAATTCAACCTGTATTCAAATTAACAAGACAGAAACCGTGAAGATTTACACATGCAGAAGTTAGCTCTTGATACTTAAACATGCAGGCTATATCAATGGCTCAAACAATTCTTTTTTATGCCTTTTCGAAATTCCTTCAATGGCCAATAAACTGTCCCTTTATAATTATGCATGGCCGGTAAAACATCAAGATTGTTATAACAGAAGAGAATTTTATTTTCTTAAGTAATGCAGACATCACAATGCAAACTAGAAAACTTTTGGAAATTTAGAACTCTAATAATGTTTTAACTTGAAATATACTGATCTATACTCTACCTTCACATTTCAATGTGAGGTCAAACTGACATTTACTCTCAGCTTGGACATGACACTGTTGGTTACCTTATCTCCTTCAAGCACGACCTTGACTCTGAACAATGGATTTGGTGAACTCTTGCCGTCCCCATTGATGGCTCTGGACAACTCTTGCAAAGACCACTTCACATTCAACCGGAAAGCTTCCTCTACCATTCTGTCCATCTTTTCTGTGTACCTGTACCAGTGATTTTGGACCTGGTAGAAGAAGTAATAGAGAAAGAATTAATCAGATGCCAAACAATAGCCAATTGTGATTTTAAAGCTTGCAATGTCATGTACCTGATATTTGTAAGAGATTTTTTAAAACACAAACAAACATAAAACAAGAGGAAATACTCATTCACATGCAGCATTATTTTTTCGGTAAATTTTATCCAGATTCCCCCATCATGTTCCCTAATCATATAAAAGTGCAATCATGTTAGAAAACATTAGAAATACTACAAGGGTTCCAACACTGTACTACCTATGTTCCCAAACTTTAGCAAACACTGACATGTGTACAGTCCATATTCACTACAAACTTGTCCTCCAACATAAATGCGGGTCTGGCAATGCTTACACGCAAATCATCCACTGCAAATGTACATACACATACTGGTATATTGATGTTTGGTTTTTATGTTTTGTATATATATTTATCAAGGTTTATTAAACTAGATTATCAGCTTGGCCATCTTGTGGCATTTCTACATTAAAAAAGCATTTTATCAGTGTATCAATCCAATTGCATTGACTGAATTCCACCAAACTCAGAGATGGAAACATAAAAATCACCTCTTGTCCATCTGTTCTGAAAACTTCATATGTGTGTCTCATTGTGCTGACTATTTCATCATGTATGATAGCTAGTCTCTTCTGGATGTTGTTACGATGTCTGTGTTGCTCATCTTCAAACTCTAGATTGTCGTAGACTCTCTTTCCATCGATCTTTATCAGCAGCATCTCACTGATCCGCTTGCAGTTCCTTGAGATGGTCAGATTGGCTGTCTTGTAGTCATCCACTATTGCTTGCACCTAACGGACAGTCAGACATAAGTGTTTCATGATTTTAATACATGGAGTGCAAATGTATCAACCATATCTACAGGAAACTTAGCAGCTTTTGAAGTTACTTATTCTGTGTGCTTTAACTTCCTGCTGAAAAACTTACAGTTGCATACACTGTTTTGGTAGTTGAAAGGTCAACCCTTTGAGTTCTGTCATTTTTCCAACCAAAATTTTGTGCAACATTTTACCAATTTTCATGAATTTTTCTGTAATTTTTTTGATAAGTTTGGACCAAATGGAAATTACATTCCAATGGCTACAGTTCTTTCATCAAAATTTTGGCAAAAATGACTTTGGTGTTCAAAGGGTTAACCACACCACTGATAAAATTTTCATTCCCCATGTGAAAAGTCTTGGAAGCCCACCACCAAGATGAGTTTGTCTAGCATTGCATTATCATAAATAATAGCCCTTGCATTATCATAATAATAGCCCATGCTACATACAATGTATATATCCTTCATATACAAAAAAGATTTTATTATATGGAAGACGAACAAGAAAGATCTTATCATCTAAGTGAACAAACAGGATGTGGTTCGAAGAACATCTTTCTTGGATACTTCAATAGTGAATTATTACTTACCTTGCCGGCATGAAGTCTGCACTCAGCCACAAAGAAATCAGAGATACCCTTGGAGGCCCATGTCAGCTTTGTTAGACCCGGATGGATCTTCTTATCCAGGAATCGTATTCTTTCCCGGAATAAGCCTCTTTCTTCAATGGATAATGCTGCTATGATTCTGCAAGGAAAAGAGAAGGAAGTGTGTCATTACAGCGAGATTATCATGGGAGCTAGGTTTGCTTTGTTGTATCCATTTCAATGCAGAGTTTTGACAGCTAAGAATGAAATACAAACCTGCTTCATGAAATAGATTTTCAACGTCAAATAGTGCGTGTATTTACAACCTGTTGTCAACATACTTATGATGAAGTAGTTAGATGGGCACTGGAATCATTTACATTGTTGATGTGTGTTTCTCACAGTAACATGTATAACAGTGTCACATAAATGTTCCAAAGGGCATATAAGTTTGAGTCTGTACAACAAATAATCTGGTGCTGGTCTAGGAATCTTGACAAGACCGCGTACACTTTATAGAAATAACAGTCATTAAAAACTATCTACTGTTGATTGACCAATCAGAGTGCTCAATTCAGGGTGTTTTATTTACTAAAGCCTAGGTCACCAAATTCCAGAAACGAATGACAGCGCCGTAGTAAAGTACTGTCCAATCAAAAGTGAACAATGTCATATTCTGTAGACATCTGGTACGTTTTTTCCCTAATATTCAAATTTGGTAACACAGCGGGAAACCAGCTGCAACACAAAATCTGCTGTGGTACAAACATAAACTAATGTGCCCTAGGGCATTCATAGGATGTTCCATTACACTGGAAGGCTATTTCACAAATAAAAGTTTTAATTCATATCCTAAACATGTTACATTGACAAAGGGGACGGTTGACGTAAACACACTGAAAACGAAAATATATCAGTTA
>LD362237.1:9899-25144 GCA_001465055.1 Ptychodera flava
CGAACTGGTCATGTTCTTTAGGATGGATAAATGCAGGGTCAGTTTACACATTTGCGCTGCACAGATATCGAAACTGTACAGATACCTTCCCGAAATTTGACTTATTTTATAATATGAGTACAACAAAACCAAAAATATTGATGTTACTCTTCAGATGTTTGACTTGCAAGTTTGCTAAAGTTAGATTACATGTATACTAACAGAAAATGGTCGCCGTGGTCTTCTGTTCAAAAAATATAAGCTTATGTTCTTCAACACCACGTTTCTTATGATCGGTGATGTCATATTTTATTATTTTTATAAATGTAAATTAATGCACCGATTTCAAACTGTAATTATTTTTTCTTGTCGAATTGAGAGAGTTTTTAGTAGTTCTCTAGACAAAACAATCGGAAACAGCAGAGTATCTCGGCAATGGCACGACATCTACGCTATCGTTTAGCTGCAATAATTGTACAGTTGCAGCCAGAGCCCCGGGTAAGCCGAATTCGGAACGTAATAACGGCAGTTGCAGCGGCGTCGTGGATTGACTGTACCTTTGTCATTTCTGTGATTATTGCTACAAGCAAGCATTGTTGGCTTCATGAAACGTTGTTTCTCTGTGCATGTATACTGGTCTTGCCGTTATATTCAGTGTCGTATAATCTGTAGTTTGCATGTCAATACATTGGCCTGTGTACAACCTCCTGTGCACACTAATCGTGACCGTAATTTACACAGACATAAACATTCGATCCCGTCCGTGAATGTCAAAGGTGAACAGGATTAACTTGATCCCAGATATCAAGTCCCTGGTCTTTAAGGGAGATGCAAAATTCACAAATTTTGACTACTGCTGAAGCCATATCCTTTCACGATACCGCCAAGTGAGTGTAATCCGTCCCATACAAACATAACATGGTCTCGTACCTCCGAGACTCCATTCTGAAAACATGTCAAAAATCTTCCTGGCGAAAGATATATTTTCATACCTTATTGAAAGAAAATTTCTTTACTGCAGGCTCCTGTTTGAGAAGTAACTTATGGGTTGTCCGTTAACTACCTCCATGTGTCCACGTACGTATGTGCGTAGTCTCAAAACCAACTACTATTAAGCTTAAGTTGTTGCAAATACACGTCATTTTTCGCGCTGCATTTTTTAGGGCACGGATATTAATATCTACAGTCTACACTGCTAAAGCGTCCTGCTACGCAAGTGCGACTACTCGATGTTGTGACACTTGGAGGAAGTGTTTTGGCGCAGAGTAAGGGCGCAGTTTGGATGGCGCAATATACTGGCGCAAAATGGGGGCGCAGTTTGAAATGCGCCGGCGCAGATTGTCGGCGCATTTTGGTGATTTCAGACCGCTTACATACCTGCATGAACAGTCTTCTTATTTTTCTTTTGACGTGAATGGATCAAAATTATCTTAACAACTTGCATGAATTTCGTCGCGATTTGTGTTTTAATTACGCGGATTACTTTCATTTAAAGAGTAAAGCGGCCCGTCACCCAGGAGATACTTTCATTCATAAATGCCATCAAGCTGAAATTCGCTACATCAAATGGTATCTCCACCAACCAGACATACAGATTCTGTCACGTGAACCTGTCAATCATTGTCTCTCGCTGTACTAATGCTAGGGCAAGTCGTACGGTGGACATAACTTTCATCGTGCTAGCGACGGATAGCCATAGTATTTAGAGTTATTCAGAATATTTACAAATAGATTTATGAAGTAAATGCAACGACACGATCTGAACAGTAATTCTCATTCTCAGAGATTCCGTGGCTTTTCAAAATATCACACAAGTTTCTGACCGTGGCGAGCGCGAAAGATTCCGTTCGATGACACACAAAGTGTACCTCATTGCATGTTTATGCCCACAACGTTGCAGTCACCGGTCTCTGCCATGCCGGTGTCAACTCGTTAATCGTGATCTCGGTCGTCAATGTTTTCGTCTTAAGGACTTAGATGTTTGCAGTGACATATATCTCACCCGTAGATACATCCTAATTTTACTTGACAGAAACTCTGTTTTGAGCGTTGTCTGAGTCAACTTTCGAAGTACATCGGATTCCACAGCGCATATACAGCTCAACAGCTGATGTCTTCGCTATATATAGCGCTACAGCCTTACGCCGCTACAGGTTTGATTCCGAGCAAGAATTCACGGAATTTTTTTGTATGATGAAGGAAATTTATCGTTGTTAGTCGAATGACTTTATGCTTGTGCCTGTATGTCGCTTTCCCGAAGATTATACTGTACGCATTTATTCAGTTGAACTTCCGTTGAGGTGAAGATTTCAGGTTTATCGCCAACCGGGATCGCCCAGTACGACGACGTCCACATTGAGCCTTACGAGGCGACTCGACTGGATCGGCAGTATCCCCATTCGATTCTCGGGAACAGCTATAGTTTTAGCGACTCGAAATTTCGCTGGACAAGCCTTCCATGTTTCAATGTGTGGATTTATCGGGTCACCTTTTTTGAAAAAGTGTCATGAGAGCACGGCATCGATCAAGACAAATCGGTCTCTGTTCACGTCGCGACCCGCATGTATGAACGGTACCATGCAAGAAAAAAGTTCCGGTTGATGACATACAAAAAGGGGTAATTCGGATTTCTTATCCGTCCTGTTCAACGTCACACAGGTGGGAATTCGGGCCAGTTCATGTGATAATAAAAGTAACGTTCCTGAAAAATTGATGGAACTATAAAAGCAGTCAATTTGTCGGGGTACTCTTGTAGGCCTAATTGTGCATACATATTCACTAGTGTCACGAAAATATGTCAAGTTGGGTGATCATACTTTAAAGAGGCACTCCCACTTGGTAACATTTTTAAAACACATTTTTTTAATGCCAACGGTCGATATTTGACATGGCAACCGCGCGGATCGCGAGATACAGATAAAAACATGTCCTCAAAAAAGTTAAAGTTTGAATTCCGGTGGCCCACCTGAATTCAGCTTCCGAACATAGAACGTTCGGCACTGGGGCCATTGTCAACTAAGCTATGGAGTACGAGTCTACGCTGACGCTGCTGTACACCACAGCAGTACCACTCGCGTCGGCGAGCAGTCATGTCCCATGGGAGAAAGCCGAGTCTTACTGACTCGGCAAAATAACGAAAAACAAAGTTTGCTGATTCCACCAGGATTCGCATAGGTGACTAGCACAGATAGGTGCGGTTGATACATAGTATGCATGGTGGCCGCCGCGTGGTGTGCGCGCATACCACACGTGGCGGCCGCTATGTATCAAACCACGCATAACTGTGTGGCAGACGACAAAATGTAGTCATCAGAGGCAACTAATATTTTACACGTAAAAAGTGATATCTATGTGGTATTGTTTAAAAATTTAATACAATTGATTGAGAATAATGAAAACGACAAAAACTAAGGAGAAGTTTTAAACAAGAATCACCAGAAGTAAAGGCATTGATAATGATATATATATGAACTCATCGCAGTAGGAGGTAATTTAATTGTGTCATTCGAACGTTTTTGGACTCCTTAGAATATCGTCAATCAGCACAACAACACACTTTTTGGGGATTTTGGGTCATAACCAGAAACGATCCTAAAACTTCAGGATGTGAAAAATACGCTCAGGAAATGACATGTTTTATCGACATCTCACGATCCACGCGGAGTCGCCATGTCAAATATCGACCGTTGGCATTAAAAAAAAGTGTTTTAAAAATGTTACCAAGTGGGAGTGCCTCTTTAAAATGATATTTTTCCAGTTTTCGATAACAACATCCCTGGACCAATAAAGTCATTGTCAGTTTTTACCTAGGGGTTTGGAGTGCAGGGGATTATTTTTCGCAGACATCTAAATGTGGCTGAAACAACAACCCCCTCCCTTACAAAAAAGTCCTATTGGACTCCAATAGGAATCAGTCTGATAGGATTGTCCAATAGTATTTTGAGACAATATCCTATGAGACAGTCCCATAGTAGTCCAATAGGATTGCGACACCTGTCCTATGAGACAGTCCCATAGTAGTCCAATAGGAATGCGACACCTGTCCTATGAGACAGTCCCATAGTAGTCCAATAGGAATGTGACACCTGTCCTATGAGACAGTCCCATAGTAGTCCAATAGGAATGTGACACCTGTCCTACGAGACTGTCCCATAGTAATCCAATAGGAACATTAGACATGTCCTATTAGACAGTCCTATGGTAGTCTAATAATAATATGTCCTATTAGACAGTCCTATGGTAATCCAATTTGAACATTAGAACGTTTCTTTGAACTCAGCCTGTACATGTGTAGACATTGTTATTGTTGAGGAATGAATTCTGGTCTGGACTAGAATTAAAATGTAAACAATAACAATTGCATTTAACACATACAGACGCTAAGAAGAGAAGCTATATAGTGGGTGTTTCAATGTTCATTAGGGAGCAAAGAAGAACTTGCAATGGATATACTTTTGAACAAAGAAACTTTATTTCTATAATCAGAAAAATATTATACAAAGCTGTGTGTAACAATTATCTAATTAAACTATTATGGCTGAGACTACAGAAGCATATCCACATAGAAATTAAGGTCTGCCTTCATGAAATGTTTGAGTTGCAGCTTTATATGGCTGGCTCTTGTTTTAGGTGATAAGTTAATTTGATGCTGCTATGTAATGTATCCAAAAGTTACACAAAACATTTAATTTTCAGTATCATAATTTTAATAATTCAAAAGCCGAATGAGCTCTATCAGCATAGAAAGAATTCAGGTTTCATGATGGCAATACATGAGTAGAAATCGTTGAGATATCAACTTCCTGTTTGTTAAGTAACCAGGGGGTCCATCCCTGTTGTTCCATTGCTCCTTTGTCTCACATAAATATCAATGCATTTAGACCATATGTATCCAATCACTAACTACATTACTACCTTGGCTTTAAACTTCACTCCTGTTTGTATTCTTTGTGTGGACTGAAATGCCTAGTCAACAAGCTAGAAGTCACACAATGGGTATACACTGGATCATGAGCAGGCAAGTAGACAAAGGACTATTGTAAACCTGGCTATTTCCGTAACTATTCAGTCTTCAAAAGGAAAACACTGACATATAATAATCTGTCCTACCTAACTTTGCTGTACTACAGTGATATAAAACCTGTAAAACACCCGGTTATGCTGCCACACAGTCCTTTTTCAGAGCTACAACTGACCCCTTTTGTCTGTTCTGCAGCGGCCATCTTGTTTTGATGATGCTAGCCCATAATGCACTGCAGCCACCCAAATGCATTCTGGGCTTAGGTTTTCCAATAGGACAGTCTAATAGGACTTTAAAAAGGTGTACAAAATATGTGTTGATCAGACATTGTAGCTAAGATAATGAGGTGATATTGATTCTCATTTATGAATTTGAAGTGCTGGTAGTTGTAATAGTCTTCAGTCTGTGGAAACTCAATGATATTGTAACTATGTGCTACTTATATGTATGCATGAGCCAGCATGTAAACTTGATTGCTGGGCCTATTTATTGATTTATTTTATTGATTTAAGTGTTTGTTTATTTATTTATGTATTTTGCTTGCTTGTATATTTTTTTTCATTTAATTCTAGAAATAGCAAAATGCAATATTTTTACAAACCGTGTTTCCTTCAGTACCAGTCCAAAGATTAATTGCAAATTAATTTGCAAAATATTTTGCTCTCTGAGAATGGTAAGAATAATTTTGTCAGAGCAATAGCAAAAGCTAATGATTCTGACAGAATTGAATAAATCCTATTTGAATGTCATTTACAAAAGGATTGTCCTGTAGGACATTCAGGAATTGTTCCCATAGGACAAGAATGGTCCCACATAGTTCCTATTGGAATTTCATTTACAATGGGATTGTCCAATAGGACTTAAAATCATCATTCCTATAGGACCAGCCTGGTCCTACACCGTTCCTGTGGTACTCCTATTGGACCATGGTCAATCCCACTTGGGTCCTATAGGACTTTTTCGTAAGGGCTCCACCCCTTCCTAGCCAAAACGATGCATTTTATGGAATTATGGGCTTGGTATATCTCACAATCAACAACACACTGACCCTCATTGAGCATTTCTAAAACATGGTGGACCCCATCACCGAATGGAAAACCTCTTTCTCTTCGCTCCCCCTTGAAGAAAGTGTATACCGGTAATTCCCAGGTATATCTAAGGTAAGTATGTAGTTTCTATTTTCCTAGGATGAAAGTAAAATATATTAAACTAGGGAATTTTAGAAGTGAAAGACATGTTAAAAGCCAAAGGCAACAAACAGTGTTGCTCTGGAGATTGCTATAACCTTCTGCCTGGTGCAATATTCATTTTCTTGTGTGGTATCAAAGAGCCTCTTAAAGTCAACAACCAACAGTGTGACACTCTTATGGCAATGACTTTAGCTCTTTAGTGTTTTGTTTCTTTTGGCTGACATGTCTATAAATGCACCTAACTATCCTACTTTGGAATTATTACTTTCAAAGATATATTTCCTATAATTTTTGGTTTGAGTAAGGGAGGAAATCATAATCAAAACAGTCGGCACGCCGAGGAGTCCCTCGAGACTCTGCAGGACGTGGAGGGAAGCCGTCCTGGGCCCTAATCTACGGTTGACGAAAATGACAATCGCCGCGCTGTGTTAAAAAAATGACCGCGCTGTGTTAAAAAAAGTGCCGCGCTGTGTTAAAAGCGCCGCGCTGTGTTAAAAAAAGCGCCGCGCTGTGTTAAAAGCGCCGCGCTGTGTAAAAATCGCCACGATCTGTTAAAAAAAAATCCGCACTGTGTAAAAATTGCTGCGCTCTGTTAGAAAAATGTCCGCGCTGTGTTAAAATCGTCCAGCTCTCGCTGCATCGGGCAACACACTCTGCAAAACTGTTCATCACAGTTGCAGTCATCGCAAGTCTTGATTCTTTCAAAACTACTTTTTTTTCTGGTACAAACTTAAGGTCCAAATTATCCATGAAAAATAGATCCAAAACTACACTGTGCCACCTCTGAATGTCGCGACGGTCGATACCGTATACGCGTACCGCGGTACAGAATGAGATAAATCTATTTTTAGTATGCCAAAAAAGCCAGGACTATTGTTCTCATGTAAATTTACGAAAAAAATTGTTACTTTTTTCTTTTAATTTGAACTCTTGACCCATTTTCTGTGTGACTGCAGCAGGTATTTTTTGACAAGTAAGCTTACCGGTATTATAAGTGTTTGTGTTGCAGGCGAATAAAATGTAATGTCGATATCTGTACGTAATCCCAACTTTAAAAATGCTCGGTCTCGGGAGCAGAATTTCCGACGTTCGATGTATCGGACGTTCGTTTTCTGCATTTGGGGAAAAATAATCGCAATCATACCAATCCATAATCCAATAACACTAGGTCAACATTTGTAAGACAATAGTTGTAAACATAGACACAAAACAGCACAGAACAGACAGTAAATAGACGGTACACTAACAAAGTCAAATTCATGAAAGAAAGATATATGGACCTCTGGCCAAAAGACCAAGAAGTGATGTCAGGTGTTTCGAAAATAGTAAGCGCATCCTGCCCCACATGTGGCACCCGCCATATATCAATCTGTAAGTCAGATAGGTAGTGGTTACTAACTAAGGCCCCACGTCACCGATGCCACAGTGATCATTTGTCGAAGAGAGATATTGTATTTATCTACCAGCTTGCGATACCTGCCAAAAAAGCGTTTGAATGTAGAGACAAGTCTTGCTCTGGTGTAACCTTGATTTAACAGTTTGTAAGAGAGATGGCCATGTCTCTCTACAAATCACCATATGAAGTAGCAGAAATCAAATTGCTCGAGCCGGAGAGAGATAGGTGAGATGTTTCACAATTTTACGGCATGGTTTTTTTGCTGTGTTCTTTGTTTTTTTAAGCTATGAAAGATGACACTGCCCTATCGATTTGCTTTCATTCACGGCGAGAACTCCCTCCAAAAACAGTTTTGTAATAATTTAAAATCATCTCTTAATATTCACAGAGGTAAAGTTTCCATTGTCCCGCGGCGCAGAATACGTCCGGTAATGTTTGAGGCAGGCGACACTGTCCGAGTGAAGTGGCGCAAAAGCTGGTATAAGGCAAATGTTTTGAGTACAAAAGGTGAGTATCCTTCCAAATTGCTGTCGGCAAGTCGAGGGGCTCATATATTTTGTTTATTTTCCCAAGGTTATCTCGTTCAGTCATCTTTATTTCGATTGTCGGGTGCATATTCGCACTGTTTTCCCTAGCTTACATTTGTGAAATAACTACGGGGAAACAACACGAGGTAGAGGAAGTGAAAGCATTTGTTGTTTTTTTCTAAGGTACACTTAAACCTTGTGGGACTGCATTTTTGGCAACTTTCTGCCGAGACTTTGCTTTAGCAATGTTAAAAATCACAGTGTAGTACCAAGGCATTTTCTGCATGTTTGGTTGATAATTTTCAGTGATGGCATGGAAACTGCTTTAGATAACATCGTACTATGTCTAAGTGCAATATGACTAGAAAGTTCCTTGGTCAGTGTTGGTTAGTTACTAGACATTTCGGAACCAAGTCGTTTAGGCCTTTCAATTCCCGGCCAAAATCGTTTCAGCAACCAAGATCCACAACGTTTGGGGTACGTTGTATTTTACCATCATTGATGTCAATCGCACTGACGTGGGACGAGTTTCATCATAGACTTCCAAGCATGGAGCTTAGAAAAGTTCCATGATACAATATACATGATAGAGGGGTCTATGGTTTGATAGGGACAGCAGTGACACAAGTTTGTCGATAGCAAATTATCAACGGACACTGCAATAATTTGAAAGCTGTGCCGAAATGGCACGCTGTAGTCACACAGAAAGCACTTTTCTTTTTAACTTTTCGTAATATAATGGGTAATTAACATAACAATTGATTATGTTGTTATGCAAATTACTCTCTGCTATCGAAATCCTGGAGAGAACACTGAGAAAGACACACAAAAGTACAGGTCAGAAAGAGAACGTTACGCTTTCTTATATGATTGTCAGTCAGTTACTAACTTAGTTTTTAAAAGAAATTGAAATGGGGATGCAAAAACCTCTTTGGTGGCGGTGCCGAAATTACTTTTGGCCAGAAATTACTTAGGCCGAAACAACTTTCTGCCGAACTGCCCAGTTCCCATTAGTGTTTACACTTTGAAATACTAGCCTCAAGGCTACTTATAGAACATTGTTCAAAGAACAGAAAGAAAATTAAAATGAATGTTATATCTAATTGACTCATCCCACTACACTTTCTGTCAGGTTCTAAAAGAAAACAGACTAGCTCAGAGTTGAGTGAAGACAATGACACTGTTCTCGCGGTTAGCAAAAGATCAACGCCAGTGCCACAACCCGATCCGTCCGAACCACCACACACAAAATCACCAATAGATGAAGCCAGGCGGACGCCTGCAGCTCAAGCCGATCCCTCCCAACCACCAGACACAAAATCACCAATAGATGAAGCCGATCCGTCCAAACCAACACACACAAAATCACCAATAGATGAAGCCAGGCCGACGCCCGCAGCTCAAGCCGATCCATCCAAACAACCACACACAAAATCACCAATAGATGAAGCCAGGCCGACGTCCACAGCTCAAGCCGATCCGTCCAAACCAACACACACAAAATCACCTATAGATGAAGCCAGGCCGACGCCCGCAGCTCAAGCTGATCCGTCCGAACAACCACACACAAAATCACCGATAGATGAAGCCAGGTCGACACCGGCGCGGCCGCAGCTCAACCCAATCCCGCAGAATCACCACAAACAAAATCACCGATAGATGAAGCCAGGCCGACGTCCGCAACTCGACCCGACCCGGCAGAACCACCACACGATGAAGCCAGGCAGACGTCCGCAGCTCAACCCGATCCGGCAGAACCACCAAACGCAACATCGCCAAGAGAAGTCAGACCGACGTCTTCAACTCAACCCGGTCCGTCCGAACCACCACACGCAACATCGCCATTAGATAAAACCAGGCCGACGTCCATAACTCAACCCGACCGGGCCGAGCCACAACACGCAACATTGCCAATAGGTGAAGCCAGGCCACCGGAGTCTCCAGATGAACGAGGATGATGTCACCTCTGACAAAATTCCACCACTTCCCGATTTCCCTGATGTTTCTCTGCTGGACTCGTCAGTCCACGAACCTTCCCATGCAACGGACTCAATCATGAACTTTCTATCGAAAATATATGACGAGATGAAGAGCCTTAGGGAAGAAGTTAAACAAGTAAGCGTCGAGGTGACAGAGATGAGAGAGTTGATCGGTATGAAAATGTGGCGGCACAAAGCACTAACACCGCTCCCATCGCTAAACCCGCAACCGACGACCAAAGCCTTCAATGTGTCAACTGCCCGCAAGTTATTCAGACAGCGACCGAAACTAGTGTTCCCCGCACTCAGAAACGACAAAGTCATGATCGGCCGACCAGACAGCAATGTTACCATGACAGAAGAACAGTACCAAGAGTGTTGCCTCAAGGCCAACAGTGGGCAGAAACTTGTGTTGAAGATGATGGATGTCGTGTTTTCCAAGGAAGAAATTGCAATGTCGAACTTGAATGGTGGGCCAACCAAGTGTAAGACCGGCATTGTCGAGAAGAAAAAGGTAGACGAGGAGATTATGTTAGCATTGACACAACAGGCAATACTGCAATACCCTGGCTGTAAGGATATCAGGCAACAACGGGATGCGCTTGTCGAGGCTATCAACGTGAAGTGTTGTCATCTCTGGAAGGCATTTTTTGGACAATAATTTTACCACAGACCCTTGAGATTTTTACCAAGCCGTGCATCAGTGACAAAATTAAATTACACTGATGTTAACTTTTTGATATTTTGTATACTGTTTCCTTGCTTTTATTGAAATAAATAACATTCACACATTATCTCATAACTTTGTGTATATTTATGTGTGGTATCAACTTTTACAAGCGATGTTTAAGCTTTATCCTCTTTCCTGGCCAGGCTGAAAAAAAAGTGAAACTCGAATCTTATTAATCCTTGAGTAATCTGATGGACCAAAACCCATCACATTTCCAAAACTTACAACATCCTTGTTGTACTGTTCAAGAATGTCATTATTTAGTTTCATCCCCCCCCCCCCAAAAGAGTTAAACCCCAAAATCGATGTGGCTCGCCATGTGTGTCTGTCTGAGAGAGAGAGAGAGAGAGAGAGAGAGAGAGAGAGGGATCTGTACGTACCCCTTTCCTTGTGAGACCCATACCAGTGTACTGAGTGATTTGTAATGACTTTTCAATGACGGCGGCCAAATAACCTTCAAGGACAAGGCTTTGTTAGAGACGGTCTCCGGACAGCAGGCTGAAAACGTTATGACGATTGCGCAAAAAAGTACAGAATTAAAGCACGATGACATCGGACTTCACATGCAAAATCACATCATTTTTATAAAGTGTATATACGCTGCTGATAATCAGATTTTACTGGTACAATACGGTGTACAGTTAGAAATTTTTTCAAAATTCAAATCTTTGCGTTTAGTATCAACCTGATAAAGCTGATAGTATTTGTCATAGATGATGCAACACGAAAAACATAGTTTTTTGCGTGAATAACCCAGCTGTATAGTGCATCACGCAATTCATGATTTGTGTAAAACATGTGACTCCATGTCAAATAAAAGACCGCCAATGCGCCATTCAAAATTCTTCCCGCTCCAAATTGCGATCGATAATAATGTCTAATAAAATTTGTTTGACCAGTTTTAAATTTTGGCAAAAAATTTAAAGAAAGATAAAAATTCAATGAACTTGAAAAAAATTACACAACTTTTTTTTCGTTTCATCTTTGCGCAAGGGATAGTACTGGTGAGCTGTGTTAATGCAGCTGTATACGTCTCTGGCAGGGTAGGGTCATCAAAAGGTCAACCCGCCACGGATAGTAAACTACAGCCATGACAGCAGCACGCGTGCATGACGGTGGCGAATAACCTTCAAGGACAAGGCTTTGTTAGAGTCGGTCTCCGGACGGCAGGCTGAAAAAGTTATGACGACTGCACAAAAAGGACAGAAAACACGATATCATCGGACTTCACATGCAAAATCACATCATTTTTATAAAGTATATACGCTGCCGGCACCTTCTTCGTTTGATAATCAGATTTTACTGGTACAATACGGAGTACAGTAAATAGATAATTTGTAAGCTTATTTAGCAAGATTATCCTAAGAATTAACTCCGCCTAACAGTTGTGTAAATACACCAATGCTTACGTTGGTGAATCAGAACTTACAGAACTAGCCGATTCTGTGTTCATTCTTCCAATTTTCACGATGTGTTCAGTATTTCATTCGTACCACACATTCAAACAGTGGTGCAGAAAGTCTTGAAGTTTAACATGGGCTTGAAATGTCCCCGAAAACCAGAGCGATGGGTGGCGTACACATTTCTGCGCTTTACTCCGTTACGTTAAGGCAATGTATTGCAACTTCTGGTGAGTGTATGAACTCCGTGCGACGTTGACGAATAAGTCTGATCTTTGCACAACTGTTTCTACTGGTGTCAAAAATACCACAAATATAGCGAAACAAAAGACATCGTAACAAACGTGAATAAAAGCCATTAATTTATTCAGAATCCACCAAGTACTCTTAAGGCTGATTGTGCAAAAACAAATCGAAGTGTCAAAACACGCTGAGACTGTGTAACTTGTTTTTTATTACAACCTTTAAATTATACACAAATAGACTTGTGACATCTGACATCGTTATCTTGTAATCTGCGATAGCAAGGGCCGAGTTGCGTTTATCATCTATCAAATAAAAGCAAACTGAACCAGAGAAACAATGGAAATCAAAGATCATTTCAACCAATACAGGACTAAATTGAGTTCATTTGGATAAGTCAAATACAACGAACTATCGTGGATACTAAGTATCTTTCATAGATATTCGACGCTTATCGGCTTTACAATGTCTGCGGATGATTTGTAGTGTCATGTTAAAAAAATCCTTTAACGACACGGATGGAAAAGTCTTTTGTGTCGGGTCTTCTCGGCAGCAGAAGAAAATGTGTATTACGGACACTTGTCACACATTCCGATGCCCAGATGATATATTACAGTTCGTCATATTTAGATGTTATTTGGATGATTAAATTTCAATAAAATTCCATGGGGCTGCTGTCGCGAATCCAGAGCGACCATGGTACCACATCACTTGCCCGATGCATGGCATGATTCCGCAAGGGGTCCGTACCATCTTCTAGGCTGCCATGATGCCGTGCATCCCCACTGTGGCAGTAGGTGCATCCTGGGTAACATGTTGCCCTCCCTTGAGGTCATTCAAATTTGCGACTGGCTTCACGGGAAAGGCTAGCTAATATGACACCCGGTCCGACGTTCCATCGCCCCTGGATTTCGGCCAAGCCCTGGACTCTGTGGCATTTCTTGCGTTAATAGATTGTATTCATTCATTTCGCTTACTGTTTTCAGGGGAGGTTTCAGTCACTTTCCTACCACTTGTGCAGCTAATTTCTGGAGTGTAATTTTCAGTTTGCCATTTTCAAATCCCAACCCCTAATACATTAAGGCTACTTTCTTAGATCATAAGTAACCGTTCCTAGCATGAATGCAGTCATGGCATGACATGACCTTAATATGAACTGTAGTCAGCAATCTGATTGAGGCAATTTAATTCATGTCAATACCATAGTTCATGCCTTTACCTTTGTGAAACATTAGGCAGTGCTTGTAGCTTCTGTGTCAGTTTGAGTTGTACATGTCATAGTTTTTGATGTACTAAAGATAGAAGTAGATAAAATCTCTTTATATCAGGATCTGATATGAATTATACTTTTCTGTATTGAATGGATACAAATTTTTGAGGAATTTTTCAGAGGGATTTGATGACAGTTTTATAATGTCTCTATTGTTTTGTAGATTGTGACACATGGCTGATACAATGGTGAAAGTTTCCATGACTTAAAGGATGATTTCCTGAGTACCTCATTATGTCATAGATTTGGTGGGTGAATCAAAACACTTTGATTTTACAGTAAGTTGATTTTCCTATGATGCAACTGCCATGATATTACAGACTGCTTTGTTGGCCATGGAAGAAGTACAGTGTAAGGTACAACCTGAAAGCAATCTGAGATAGAAAACTTAGAGTCCATCTGGGACAAGTTTCTAAAGGGGAAGTTCACGATGGATGATTTTTACATATGTGGTAGCTCTGTGGTCATTTACCCAGGAAAAACTATTTTCATCATTTATAACTTGCAAGATTTTTTACAAAAACGATAAAAATAGTACAGAAAGTTGCCCATGTAATTTGAATCATGGGAAAAAAGCTCCAAGCTTGGAGCTTGCATAATGTGATATGGAAGGGACCATTTTCCCATGGGTATGGCATTGTCCACTCACCCATGCTTAACCAGGCTGTTCGTATTTAAATAACTTTTGTTTATACTGAGTATCCTTGCATAAACGATGATTCACTTATAATAAACTGTCCACTGTCAGATTTTGTTTGGACAGGTAAAGCCCCCACATTGTCCACTCAGAGTATCACAGTAGTAAACAGAAACACAATAAATGGTCCCTTCCATATCACATTATGCAAGCTCCAAGCTTGGCGCTTTTTCCCATGATTCAAATTACATGGGTAACTTCTTGTACTATTTCTATCGGTTTTTGTAAAAAATCTTGCGAGTTATAAATGGCAAAAATAGGTTTTCCGGGGTAAGTGACCACAAAGCTAGCAGATATGTAAAAATCATCCTTGGTGAACTTCCCCTTTAAAAAAATAGCGTCAATGATGACACTGTGCTCCTCAGTGCATTTAGCGGTAGGGATGCAAGGAGAGAGGTTTGGGGAATGTTGCTGAGAAAGATGCAAAGAAAGGGTTGAAATGTGAAACTGTAATAAAACCTATTGTTTTTTTAGCAGTGAGCGTCCAGCTTGGTAAACATGCCATCTTGTACATGAAGGCAAAAAACATAATTTTCACATGTCCACCAAACTTGGAATTTGCATAGATGTACATAGATCATCCAAATTGATTTATCTGCAAGATTTTGTATGTTTCTTGCTACAAAATTCTGACCCAATTGAATTATAACAGGAAAACATGCACGCATGATTGGACAGTGTGGACTGTGTATTGCATGCCCCTTACAAAAAAGTCCTATTGGACTCCAATAGGAATCAGTCTGATAGGATTGTCCAATAGTATTTTGAGACAATATCCTATTAGACAGTCCAATAGTAGTCCAATAGGAATGCG
>LD362251.1:0-20348 GCA_001465055.1 Ptychodera flava
GGTCATCTTTTTTTCATAAAAAAATGCAGGGGGTCTATATTTTTTTGAACACCGGCGACAAGATTTTGCCGCCCCCCAGGCCGTAAAAACTGAACGCTCCCTAAGTTGAACACGATTGGAAGTAATTTGGGATAATTGGATGGTGCTGTAATGCTGATCTACAAATGTAGTCTTATCTGCTTTTCTTTTTACATTACACACTTGTTTTTATGAGTAATTGTAATATTGCAACTTTCAGCTATACGGCACCTAACACTTTTGAGAAATTTGAAAAATATGAAAATCCAATTATCCAAAATTAGTTGGCATACGAAAAGGGCGCCACCTACAGCCATAGTAAAGCTGATGACGTCCCCTCTCTTACCACACAGTGATATTTGCAAATTTACATTTATTGACTAGCTGCAGAAGATGGTCCCCGGGCAATACTTCTGTCTTTTTCACTCCAGTATTTTTTATGTAAAAAGAATGCTTGGAGTTTCCCGAAAATCTAAATTTATTGTACTTCTGAGGGGTTATGTAATTCGGTTGCAATTTTTGTCGTCAAATCTTGGAGAATATCATTCATTATAACATAAACAGCATAAAAGCGCAATAAATATAAGTTTCCCGAGGTGAAAATATTCAGGTTGTGTTTTCAAGGCGTATTCTTCCTTAAGAATATTTAACCAAGTGGCTATCTTCAAAATTACTGTAATTTTCTACTAAAAGTAAATTTTTTGTAAGTTTTACACTTTTGTTATTTACATTCTCTCGAATATAATTATTACATAAGTCGGTAGTTCCATCAACGATAATTTATCATTAATGGCAGTCTAGTAATTAAACTTTAACAAAAGAAAAAGACTTCCAAATTTATCAGTACTTTCCTACCGCTTTGGCTGCTCATTTGAAAGCCGGCTTGGAGTAAGAAAAAAAAATCACCGTTGTAGTTTATTGAAAATCGGACATTTGTTTCCTTGTGGAGTTAACGCAGAGATGGCGGCCATTTTGAAATCAAATATTGGTAAATATTGGGTAATTTGTTTCTCAAATCACAAACTTTTTACGATGACCCCTGATTTTTATTCTAGGTTCTGTAAGAGAATGGTTGAAAGTAATAAAATATTACAATAATATGCAAACATATTATGCGTGGCGATACCTTTATCGTGAAAACAATTTCCATGTATGATAACATTGCTGGGAGACACGACTACTGAGATATTTTGCAGAAATGCCGAGGCAAAATTATGATCGACCTCTTTTACACCAGGTTTACAAATTGCAAATATCGTCGATATCAAGGTTGTATCTGGTATGTGATATTCTACTAGACCGTTATTTTCCTGGCTGGTCATGGAACAAACTATCCAGGGGCCAGTGGCCGTGACCGTACGTAGAGCACAGGTGTATGACAGCGGCGTGTTGCGTCATCCCCAAACTGCATTACCGACACAAGCCAGAGCGAAAATGTCATGCGACACTTAATACTTCAGGAAATGCCTTATTAATCGTGTCTTCTGTTAAATGTTCAGAAAATAGAATTATGAAATGAATAAACTGTTACATATCAATGCAAAACCAGTCACGTGACATCATGAGAGCACTTCGGCATTGGGTAAATGTAATAATCGATACAGAAAGAATATCAATTATAGCAAATACAATTAAGGTGTCGATGCACTTAATCAACATAGACTAAACATTGTATGGTAGCAATAGTTTATAGAAGGATGAAGGTGTATATTTTGGACAAAAAACCTCAATTTTGGTATTAATGATAAAGAGTAATGTAAGTCAAAAACTTAATACTTCTAAATTTTGATATCTTATTCACTTGAAACTAGAGCATACGTAGAAAAAAGGACAATTTATTTTGCATTTTCTGTCCTTATTTTAAAAATGGCAGGGGTCGAAAGACTGATTCTAAAAAGTGATTTTAAATAAATTGGAGAAAAAAGAAGCCAGGAAATCGAATGATTTGCATAAAGGTAAATTTCTTTCTCACCAACTTACGACTGCTTTACAAGCAAAAAAGGTGAATCCAACCGATATATTAATATTGCGTTAACAAATTTGCAAAAAAGTGAGTTTGAGCAAATAAGCCGTGTTGTGTGCAACGCGAAATGTTCAAAGCCACACACAATCCTGCCTTTCCCATAATCTTTTTCAAATAACTCTGAAGACATCGTATTATAAAGGGAAAGCGGCTCAACACATCGCCTATACTATTTTTCATTCTCTGTGTTCATGTTTGATTTTGTGTGTTTGGCTATTGGTGTAGATATAAGCCATGGCGAGACGTAGCTGTAATCTGACAGGGTGGTCCTTTGACACTACGTTTCGAAACCAGTGTGTGGTCTCTTCCTCAGTCGCTTTTTGGTACTTGCTCTCCTTGGATTTTTGTTTTACTGTTTGCGGTTTAAAATTTGTCAGTGTTTTGTTTGTCCAGTAAGGAGGCTAGAATACTTATATTTGGGTAGTTTGTTTCATTTTGTTTGGTATTTTCTGTAAGATTGTGTACTTAACGTGTGCATTTATGAGTGTGTCGCCAATGTTTGGATTTCTTTTGTATGCGATTATCGGTTTCATCGTGAATGCACTCTTTAGTGTTTGGTCTTTTTCTATTTCTTCCCAGTTCTTCAGGAGTGCTTGTTTGATGTCTTTTTTTTTGATATGTGGATTATATGTGGTAGAAAATATTACTTTGTTAGTGTTGTTGTTGTGTGTTTGTTTTTGATTTAAATGTGTTTTTTCGTGTTTCGTAATCTGTTTCGGCATTGCTGTTCAATATTTCTTGCTGCGAATATCCTCGTTGTAGTAAGTTTTCATTACATGTATCAGAACGTCTATACAATTTCTTTAATAAACCAAAACAAGCATCATTTATACACTTTGTTTGACCAACTTCCATAAAGGCCAATGTGTCATTGTCATGTATTGCCTGTTGGCAGAAGAAGGGAAGTAGCTGTATAAACTTTGTATCTTGACAATATTTTAGTTCAGTTTATACAACTGTGTTCTTGTTCTACCCCTACAGCGTGTTGAGCTGTCCAGTATTCAGCTTGCTAACACAGCCTACGTGTACCGTGTACTTGTATCTTTGACAAACAACTTTCAGTCTGAACTCTACTTCAATTATTACCAATATTTAGACAAACAGGCTTTGTTGACGAACTGAATATTGTGTTTTCAGCATGCTGTAGAGAGACACCAAGAAACTGTGTTTGATACATTGCATAGAAACATTGACAAAATTATCAACAGTTGCAGTTCCTGCCCCGTTACAAGGCCAACTTGTTGTTTTTACGAAAATTTAATGATATTCATACATTTTTGGATTTTTTTCGAGATTAAAGTCATAAAATGCAACAAAACGCTTCTAGATTTTGTTTAATTACTACTAACATAAGAACCATTGGACAACATCAAAATGTTGGTAACCAAAATATTTTCAGGCTCCCCCCATAGGCAGAGCAAAACTATCAAGTCCGTCCGCTACTTTCCCCAGAATTTTCGAATCTCCCCTGAATTCCTCCAGCCCTCTTTCCATTTTTGAACGCAGCCTTAGTGTTTTGTTTGTTTACATTGCAGAAAAATCGCGAAGTCAAAATGTTGTTTCCTGCATTTTGACAGAAAATACAACTCATTGACTCCTGAATTTTCCGGTTGTGCTCCCTACATTTTTCTTCTCCAAGTTTGATTTTGTCACTATCCTTTTACTCAGACATCAAACGTAAACGCCGTGCCCTCAGTTTTGGCGATAAGGCCGTGAGACGGAAATTTTAACTTGAAATAGCACCGGCAGGTACAGGTAGTCCTTGTAAATACCCAAAACAACAGCTCACAGCGGATGCTTAAAGGTTGCCCTCTAGCGACGATACTGTCCTGAACGTTTTGCGCTGGAGAAAGTATCTCCCCTATAAAAGTGCAGAGGGGATTCACTGAAGCCTTGTGCCTCTGAAGTGGTCATACATCAATACATAAATGAACTATTACTGATTGTCACCGATTGTTTCTGAAATGCACATGCATATTGAGCCAGAAAGGAAAAAAATAATATGAATCACAGCTTCTATAGCTGAGTTCAACTTTTTAACAATTATTGTAATTAAAGTAATGATGAAGTTATGCGATTTACCTAACTAAATACGTATTTTGTAAAAATCTTTTACAATTTGATGCTATCAGCATCTTATAACGATATAACAATAATAAACTCTACTTCAACTCAATAGCCTTGATATGTATACGTCTCTTTTCAGAAGGGTCGAGCACAAAGAAAACTTATGCACAGAAGACAAAGTACAGGGATAAGAACATTACGACCCAGACACGTTACATGTAAAGGTGTCGAAAAAGCTTTGTCTATAAAATTTGTAACAAACCTGCTTAAAACTCTAACACTTGCATCACTCCTTATTGCTGCAGACAAATCGCTGTTCAGGCTAGGAGCAATTACTCTAAAAGACTGCTTTAATAGTTCGGTTCTAGCAGATGGAACTTGTAGAGCTTTATTACAAACAGATCTGAAATATCTTTGTGGATCGTACTTTGTTATCATATCCCGGATGTATGGAGGGGACAGGCCACAAATATTTTGTGAACAGACACTAATAAGTTGTACTTATAGCGATAAGCTAGCGGATACCATTGTAGAAGTGTAAATATTTTAACGGATGAGGTGGCAATGTCACATTTCAAAATCTGTTACATTGTCCGTTTTAAAAGATAGTTCAAGCGATCCATATCCTTTTGACTTCAACAACATCAAATACTAAGATAATAATCAAAATATGGTAAAATGAAACTTGTAAACTGACGCCTTGCTGAACTTGGTAAAAAAATGCTTGAATTCTGGCAAGAAGATACAGTTTACTCTTTATTTGTTCACAATACCATCAACAGGTGATGTCCATGATACATCACTCTGAATCTTAACACTAAGCAGTTTTTCGCATTCTACATTTTAAATTCAATTGTCACCATTTTATGATGGTACATTGAGTTCATTTTCAATCAAAATTCATAAAATTGCAGCCAAACTAGATTTTCATAATCATTAATGTCTTTAATGGCAATAAATCATTATTGTAATGACATATCAACAAGAAATTTAACAATTTAAGCATTGCCCTCTAGACTATCATATTCTCTAATGTGTACAGGTGAATAGTCATTGATCTATAGCTAAAGATACAGGTCATAGGAAGGGGATTTTGTTTTTTTTCATGTTACTACGTCACATTTTAGACACTCAGAGAAGAAGCAATTGATTTACTTTCACAAAATCTGTGTCAAGTGTGTCATTCAAATCCACTGCTATTGTGAAAAGTGGTCGTTTCATATTGAAAGCGCCGTGTATCGAACCACAAGCGACTGTGGCTCGAGGATAACTTGCATGTTATTGTTTTTGAAATACTGCAAAGGCGACTATACCTTGTTAAGCGGTAGAAGATTGTCAACTGAATGCTTCCCTAACAAATAACTTGATTAAACGACCGTAATATGAAATGACAATATTGTGAATGAAGTTGTCAATAATAATATCGCCTGGAGAATTAGTGTACTTCTGGTTGTCAGGTGTCTCCATTTCAAACACTATTGTACTGTCAAATGACCTTCTCCAGAAGCGATATTCACAAAATCTATTCCGTGACATAAAATTGTACGAAAATTACTAAAATTGTTCAAGATAAGGCCATGAGACGGAAATGCTAACTTCAGAAAGCAGGTCATACTACTAACAACTTTCTCCCGATAATGCAATCAAGGCCAAGGGAGGTCTGTCAGATGTGTAGCAAAGCAAGACACCGGAGATCCGATTGTCCAGTCCTACAGCAAATCATGGCCGCCGGGGTCGGAGGACCCACCGCTTATAGCACACAGATAAGTATTTCTACTAGTACTATCAAGTTTGAATCAGATACTACTGATAGTTTGGTCCCACGGTCGCTATTTTCAACTTCCCCGGATGTTTGTTGTTTGACTGAATCCACAAACAGGGTAACATCTCCAATACACTCATTCAGACGGGTTGATCTCGCCAAGGAGCCGATTACCCGAAAAGCTAGATTTTGGAAAAGGGCTGACATCATCAAAGTTTATTTTGGGAGTGATCCAGAATGGTTACCGACTTCCCCTAGCTCTAGTCCCTGTTTATGAAATATTGTCTAATAATCGCCCAGCTTTGTTAGAAAGGCAGTTTTTGACCTTAAAATCAACGCTTTACAAGCTAAAACTGTCTCTCTTTGTAGCAGGATGCCTAAAGACGTAAACCTGCTCACAATTCATAAGAACTAGGGTAAACTGAGGCTAATCCTTAATTTAAGACATATCAATCAATTTTTGTTTAAGCATTTTTGTAAGCTTCAGGATGTAACTTTAGCCACAGATCTGCTTATCGATGCACAGTTTCTGTACAAATTTGATACCACTATGTCGAAATTTTCCCTGACCACAGGACTGTCCTTTGCTTTGCCTGGCGATTTGAAGGCAGCACTGACTTTTCTTATTTCTGCTTTAACGTGTTAGCATTTGGGCTTTCGTCTGCCTCATATTTATTTACGAAACTTAAAGCCAGTCATCAGACATTGGCGTAGACAAGGTATAAATGCGCTTATTTACATTGACTATATGTCTTGGTGGTGCAGCTCACCACGATGCCAAAAGGTTATCGGCAAAACCAGTTGTTCATATAGGCAAGCAGTTCCTGTTGAAACTTATCCCAGCTATATATTAAGTATGTTTCCTTAACAGATTTGTTTATCAAACGAGATATTGCAATGTGTCTTCTCTTATTCTCGGGATTTCTTAGATATGACGAATTATCAAGTTTAACATGCAAACACGTTTCCATCTCAGATTCACACCTTGCGCTGAATATCTTGCAAAACTGACCAATATAGGTAAGGGAATAGTTTTGATTGCTCGGACTGGTAAAATTACCTATCCCGTGTCCAACCTAGATAAGTATATTTCGGTAGCAGAGATTAACTTATGCTCCCAATATTTTCTTTTTAAAGGGAAACCTAAGTCCGGCGAATTTCACCATTTATCCCTTCTAAAATAATCCTTGACAGCTCGAACTTGCCACATACTTGCACACACCGACGACTACGGCGCGACGAGAAGAAAGGTTTAAGTAGACGAATTTATGAAAATAAGCTTGGAATCCCATGGCTGCGAAAGAGCTCATTAAATTTGACAAAGTCAACAACGAACGCACAAGCAAGGTATAACAGTAGGAACAACGCATTTCCAAGTGCAGTAGCCTAACTCAAAATTTATCTTTACTCTGAACACTGTAGCCGTTGAACCTGACCTCGTCCACCCCCAGGTAAATTATTTCATTCAAATTTTTCCACGAACCAACCACGATAAGACCGAGACTTCAATGAGTCCTTTCATTCACGATACCTCGCATGCAGCAGTCGCAATTTGATGACTCAAGGAAGGTCACATTTTTATCAACTGCGAAGCTACGATAATTTTCTAAACTGTTCTCTCCAAAGTACAACGCGAAAAGGACAACAACCCGCTGGGGGATTATCTTGAGACTGCGGAGTAAAACGAGCATTCTTGGAAATTTAATGACATTACTGGTCTTCAAACATCCGAAATATTATAAAATCGGTAATAAAATGGAAGTCTTAGCAAAGATTAATAATCGCGGTTTTGATCCCCCTTTTCGCCCCTGTAGATTTTATAAAGGGAAAGTTTGATAAAATGTAGACTTTTAAGCCCTGATTGTGTCTCAAGCACGGTTTTGTCCACCAGTTTGTAGAAAATGTAAAGTTGACGCCAGCATTTGATCCGTAATGTAGATTTTTGGAAACCCCCTGCCGATTTGAAGGGAGTCTGTGCTTTGTAGTTTGAGCTATCCAAGGAACATCTATGCCAAAATAGGGGAGAGTGCTGCCCCGGAGCTTCCCCGACTCAGGCTTTCGGCAAGTGGCGTCATCGACGTGCTTCGTAACCGACTCTCCCGGCATCGAAAAGTTAGATAGAAAACGGTCACGGTTCTACAGACAGGCTAGTCTATAGACTTTCCTCCAGTCAGTTGCACTGTTGTATCATGCTGAGAAAATTACATATATCTGAAGTCAATTCCATTTATATACTGTGGTTACATATTTATTTATTTGTTTATTTAATTTTTCTCAACTTTTTCGAGTAGTGTCTAACCATGGATTAAACAACAGGTTAATGATCCAAATGAATATTTCACAGCCAGGAACGATTTTTTCGAAAACGATTTTCGTATGTAATATTTTCAAGCCTTTCCTCACTGGTAATAGCATAAATGACCGCGATTCAATGACACGGGCGTTTGCCCAATTAAAACAGCCCCCCCCCCCCCCCCCGCGATGAAGTATGAAGTTAGCCGCTGGATAAGAAACAGTGTCAGGGGCACCATTTAGGAATTTCGAGAAAGCTTGGAGCTAACCCATTTCTAGATCCCGAGCAATCTAGGCCGTGCCAGGAAGTCAACCGTGAATGGAGGAATGATTCTGCGAAATTTCGATACAATACAGATACAGATACAGATACAATAGACGGTTTGCGTGCTCTTGGGAAATAGAAATCGAAAAAAGAATATTAGTATGTCTCCGTCGGCAATACACAGGAAAAATCAAAGCGCTCACATGTCCACTTCAAACACAACTGTAGATACATCCATAGCAAAAGAAAGTCTTTTATTTTTCTTTTTATATTGTGAATTATTCAGTTTCTTAGCACTCGGTCTAAAGACTGAATTGTCAGTGAAATATGCAAATCATAAATATTATATTCTTTTTTCATGGGTCGTACTGTATGTTCAGTATTTCAACCGATTGCAACCAGAGAATTCATTGCTGTACACACGCAGGAGGAACAAATGTTTTGCCCTCACTGTCACCTTCACAAGACAAGGCAAATCAAGGCCACAAAAAAGTAAAAAAAACCAAAACAGATACGCAGGCAGAGATATCGTACGGATATCTACATTGTAAGTTATGAACGAAGATTTGAATGAACAGCAAATATGACTCCTTGTAAACGTCCTTAATCATTTCGGAAATTGGCCGAGTCATGTATTTATTCAAGCGTGCTTGCTTTTTATCGTGTTTTCTCCTACAAACTGTAATACACGTCGTCGCTCATGTAGGCCTACAGGAAAATGGGCCGTACACGCAGATGGTATGCATATCATTGACCACATAGGAACTAAGGATTTATAGGTGGACGGTAAGGTGAGTAAGGTAAAGCAAAGAGTAGGCACGGTGACTTTGGCTCTCCAAAACTTCCGTATTTGGAATGTTCAGGACCCCGGGCTGAGGAACATTTAAAAGGGGTACCAAAGTCGTTATCGTTTAGTCAGACGTCAATTGTGTCGGATCACTGATGGATATGTAGTGCTCAATTAGGACCAATTTTTTCAGTGTGGGCCTGTTCAAATATCGGAATCCCTACACGTCAAATTCTTCAATATTAAATGTGGTACTTTACGCAAACGACTCGATGGGTATTGTGCAGTACACAAAGGATTTGATGCGTCGCACCCCCTGGCGATATCCGCGACTTTTCTAGTCCAAATCTAAAAATGACACAGTATACACTTGCTGGCGTGAAGTCACTCGAAACCTTGGTATAACACACGGGCGCAAATATGACCTCAGGTATACATTCGCGGATTTTGCTGCTTTTGGCTGTGAACACTCTGTCGCTGATCTCTGCAGATAACGAACCCAGTGTTGAGAAGTCAAACAAGTCATTTTTCAATGTAAGAAGCCATGAGAACGGCGAGGGACCAAGTCGCCTTGGTCGTGCTAAACGTTCCACCGACTTCACTTCGGATGAGATCAGCAACATGTTAGCACGGCACAACTATCACAGAACAAACGTCAAACCCACAGCAGCCGATATGAAGTACATGGTAAGAGTGTCCTCTCACTGAAACAATGAATTGTATCCATGTAGTTACAACAAAAATGCAAGATTTTTAGAACGGATCCATCTTGGCAAATTTAAGACTTTAAAGCGGCGCAATGAAAAAGGGGAAACAAATTGTGGAAATAGCGCCGAATAAACACGAACAGTACTAGACACTCTGTCAGGATTACTAGTAAATATGCAGTAATATAGAAACTGACACCGAGACTGTCACCAAAACAGAATTGCCGGCACATAATAAACATTCGTGTACTGAATTGACGCCACATTGTAACTCAGCTATAAAAAGAGGTTTTTGCGATATTACATACAGCTGGGTGTGCCAAGTAGGGTAAAAATGTTTCCAGGGTATCAAGAGTAACCACGGTCACCAGTAAGAATTACTTACACGATATTCGGGGATTATTTTTCAAAAGGAGACTCTTTCCGAATAATGTGAACAAAAATGGAGCTTTCATCAGTGAGTCGTTTCAAAGGAATGCCTCAGTTGGCATTGTACAACAAAACCAACCATTTGTCTTTTCGTGAGTAGCACATTGACAAAAAGGATGTTTACACGTTGCCATAGAAGGTAACAGCTGATGAACTTATAAGGGGAGGAAGAGTTTTTGCGAAGACTTATTATCAACAGATACCCTTATGATATATGTACATATATATATATATATATATATATATATATACATATATATATATAATATAATATGTGCGTATGCACACATACATATGTGTGTATACGTGTGTATTCACATAATTGAGAGAGAGAGAGAGAGAGAGAGAGAGAGTGAGAGAGAAATAGGTTCGTAAACTTTTTGTATTATCCTAAGCAATTATTTTTCAGTGACGTTTGTTTCAAATCTTAATTTCAGAGTTTGATTTTTGGAATTTCTGAATAATTTTCAAAATAATCAAATCAAGTCAAATCAAATCAGATCAAAATGATTTTCAAATTTTCAAACTTGAATTGTCACATCTCTTCCCAACATGACCACGTTCATGATCTCCAGATTATGAAAATCCTGGACCGGTATGACTGACGTCAAAATATTAAAATAATATGCAAACGTATCATGCGTGGCTATACCTTTATCGTGAAAACAATTTACATGTATGATAACATTGCTGGGAGACACGTATACTGAGATATTTTGCAGAAATGCCGTGACAAAATTGTGGTTGACCTCTTGACACCAGGGTTACACACTGCAAATATCCTCGTTATCAAGCCTATTTCTGGAATGTGATATTCTACTAGACCGTTACTTTCCTTGCTGGTCATGTCCAAACTGCATTACCGACACAAGCGAGAGAGAAAATGTCACGTGACACTTAATACTTCAGGAAATGCCTTATTACTAGTGTCTTCCGTTTAATGTTCAGAAAATAGAATTATGAAATGAATTGTCACATAGCAATACAAAGCCAGTCACGTGACATGAGAGTACTTCAGCATTTGGTAAATCTAATAAACGATACACAAAGAATATCAATTATAGAAAATACAATTAAGGTGGCGATGCACTTAATCAACATAGACTAATAGGGTGTTTTTTTTTAAAAAGATACATTTCTTATTTAAGACGACATAAAAACCCTCTTACACTATATATATTATTTGCAAAAAGAATATAAATATAAGTAGGGTAGCAATAGTTTATAGAAGGATGAAGGTGTATATATTTGGGGCAAAAAACCTCAATTTTGGTATTAATGATAAGAGTAATTTAAGTCAAAAACTTTAAACTTCTAAAATTTAATATCTCAATGGAAACTAGAGTATATGTAGAAAAACTTACGACTGCTTGTCAAGCAACAAGGTGAATCCAACCGATATATTATTCTTGCGTTAACATTAAATTTGCAGAAAAAGTGAGGTTGAGCAAAATACACCGTGTTGTGTGCAATGTTCAAACCCACACAAAATCCTGCCTTTCCCATAATCTTTTTTAATTTACTCAGAACGCATCTTCAATCTTAAAACAGTAGACATAGCATTTTTAATACTCTCTTCATTTTGCTTTAGGCCTATACAGCGGTTTAGTGCTACCACTTGTGTTGGTAAAAGTTGTGTCAGGGACTCGAGGAGACTGCCGTTTGTCGCCATGACAACAGATAACTGTTGGTCTGGCAGTTTCAAGCTTCCATGTTGACCTATTGCCATGGCATGTACGCAGCTTTGCATGCAGGCGGGACATCCTTAAAATATATTGAATAAGACAGAAGTAAAAAAGCGCATTAACCGGAAGTGTGGAAAGATTTATTAATAAATTAGCCGTTATTTTGTTGCCCCTGTCGTCGTTATAGTTGTCGATTGACCGTGTCGAACTTCTTCTTGTGCAGTTAGGACAATATAACCTACACACACACACACATACACACATATACACATGTATATATATATATATATATATATATATATATATATATATATATATATATATATATGTGTGTGTGTGTGTATATACATACATGCATATATGTATATATACACATATATACATACATACACATATTCATACATACATACATACACACACACAAAAACATACACACACATACATATATATGTATATATATATATATATATATATAATATGAACAACGTTGAACAGAAGCAAGCTGACACTCTTGTTATTTCGTCTACCCTTAGATGTATTTCTTGCTTACGACATTTCGCTCTATAGCTAGCGCTTTTTCGGATACATCTAAATAGAATGCTGAAATGTACAGATCTCAGTATACTTGTAACTTACAAGACAACAGTGAAATTGTTCGACTCAGCGTACTAAAAATCTAGATGAATGTTTTCGAAACCTTCAAAAAATACATTGATTATGTGCAGGCCTTTTAAAATAACATTGCTTGTTTAGAAGACTTTTAAAATGTAGTGAGTGATAGAGGAAAGAAGTGGATTCGACTAAAAAACATTACATTGCACTCTGGATCGGAAATAAAAAATGTCCCGCATACAGAATAGAGCAGCAGGACCTGATATACATACACACACACACACACACACATATATATATATATATATATATATATATATATATATATACATATATATATGAAATATGATATATATATATATATATATATATATATATATATATATATATATATATATATATATATATATATATATATATTTCATTTCTTTGTTTTTATGTTTGCAAATTACAGTCATAGGAAAGTTCAAACGTTTCTAAAAAGTAATTATACGAGTTTCTTTTTCAGTCATGGGACGATGATCTGGCAGCTATGGCTCAGGAATGGTCCGAAGGATGTAAGTGGGGACATGGTTTCCCGCCAAACATCTCACCATTTCCCAGCGTTGGTCAGAATCTTTGGCTCGGTGGTCCGCGCTCCCCTTCGGACTCGATCGACGTTGAGAGCGTGGTGGATAGTTGGCATAGCGAAGTGAGTGACTATGATTACGACTCGAACAAATGCTCAGGCGTATGCGGTCATTACACCCAGGTGGGTCACGAACTTAAATGCTGTGTACTATTTTTGTGCGAAGCTTTGGGTTATGTTGAGAGAACTTAACTTTAAGCTTAAAGTAGAAATGAATTGATTGTGTAATCACCCATAATCATAAATTCAGGTTTTCGTTCATTACCATGGCAGATTTCATATTTACATGAAACGTGATTTTTTATAGAATAGGTCGATTAGTTTTACAATTTACGGGAACAAGTTATAATTCCGAATAATTTTTTTGAAGACCATTCAGGTAAGGTTGATAATTCTGAAGTCTGTTCACAAGTGAACATATATCTCACTTGGCGCGTTTCGTCGATTTCATGTTTCCTCTACAGGTTGTGTGGGCTACGTCGTATGCTGTTGGTTGTGGCATCGCTCACTGTCCGAACAGGAATGCCTTTCTGGTCACATGCAATTACGGACCAGCGTAAGTATAGAAAGATTTGCGAACAGGAATTGTTTTTGACATTATCATTCCCACAAAAGGTTACTCGCTCTTAGCTCACTTTTATACTGCTCGACATACTTGCCCTTATAACTTTCTAACCACGAATTGGACGTTCAGCACGATTTATTGCCGGTCTTTCGGTCGAAGCAAACTTTAACAACCATTCGAAAATGTTGCAAATTTGTAGCAACGACGTTATCAAAGCTAATAGCCCAGAGAATTGTTTTAAATTTATCACTGAATTAGATGTGCATTGTATGCGTAATGCCCTTATTTTGAAATAAGAACCAATATTTTATTGGGAATTGGTCGTGAAACAACTTAATTTCCCTGAAGAGATGCAGACTTCTTTCACAAAATTTAATCTCTTCTTTGGCTGTCGCCTGTGATTTATATTCCGTTATTTTTATCCTGATTGTAAATTGCAGTGTCTTTCTCTGCTTCCCCAAAACGCCATATGCGCATCTTCTCAGAACAGCCTGTACTATTTGCGTACGGGCAAACGTTAGTGTTGACGACTGAGTTTCAGTCCGTACCAGATTTGATTTGTGAAACACTGACGTTACATATAGTGGTGTGCAGGAGTAGTTAACACTGATCAAATAGTTGAAACTAGTATTTATCGTTAAATACTTCCTTGGTAAGTATGTAACGATCAATAGAAATAAAATACAATTTTAAGCAAAAAATTAACCAATCGAAATGAGCGCACCGATTTTAATATGTACATGCTTTTGACGTTTCACAGAGGAAATTATCGAAGACAGCCTTACACAAGCGGAACTCCTTGCTCGCAGTGCGATGTTGAATTAGATAGTTGCCGAGAAAACCAGTGCTGTGAGTAACACATAACTGTACAAACCTTTATAAAGGTACTTCTAAGTTTTCACTCTAATGATAACCTGTTCGTTTCCTTGGAGGAAAAATGCATATTAAAATTGGGAAGATATGAGAGAATAAATGCGACCAAGATATGGGAACTATTTATGATATTCTCCGTGATAATCCGCTCGTAAAATTTCTCATTTAATCATTTTGAAGACCGTAAAAACATCGTTTCCTTTGTTCATTGGTTTTGATGTTAATTTGTCAAAATAAAGTACCCTAAATTTATGATAGCGATGCTATACAGACTGATTTGATATGATAAATGTCAACGACACTTCAACATGAGTCGAGTTAATGAACTTTGTGCGTTGTTATCTTTCACCAGATTCCGGTACCTGGGTAGGTAGAGCGACATCTACGGCAGTTCTGTTGGCAGTTCTGCTCTCTGTGGTGTTCTGTGTTTCCTAATACACAGGAGTGTCGGCATGGTGTGAAAGACAAAATCTGCACGTATTTTATTATTTGTATGCAGTCATGAGCATGCGCAGACTTATCAATAAATGAATTGAAACAGCAATCAGTTCGGGGGTCAAATACAGGAAATTGTTGGTCACGTATATCAGAAGCCAATCATTTCCTTATTTCGCTAAGTTGGCATCCGAAAAGGGCGCCACCATACAGCTACAGTAAATCTGCTGACGTTCCACAAGTACACATAGTTGACGCCCCTTACCACGCAGTGAGGTTTGCAAATTTATAATTATTGATTTGCTGTAGAAGACGGTCCCTTGGCAGGTCTTCTTTCTTTTGCACGCCAGTATTTAGGATGGAAAATGAATGCGTGGAGTTTCCCATAAATTAAACTTTATTGTACCTCAGAGGGATTACATAATTCGATAGCAATTTTCGGTCGTCTAAGCTTGAACAATATCATTCATCACAACATAAACAGTATAAAGACGCAATAAATCGAAGGTTTCCGGGGTGAAAATAGGTTGTATTTTCAAGGCGTACTCTGCCTTTAGAATATTTAACCAAGTGGCTATCTTCAAAATTAATTTTCTATTTGTATATATTTTTTTAAGGTTAATCATTTTCTTGATTCTGTCGAATAGAATTATTACATAAGTCGGTAGTTCCATCTACGATAATTTTATCATTTAATTACAGTCAATGTAATTAAACAGTTAAAAACGCTCTTTATTTGGTAAATATTAGTTTCCTTTTCCACGTTTTCCAGTTTGTTTTAGCCGTCAGAATTCTGCGTCACAATTTCTTGTGCATTTGCATGCAAGTCTTCAGTATTGTTGGGTTCACAAAATTCCAGATCTAAAGACTTGTACAAACTTAGAAAGAAAGACACCAATATAGTGACAGCGATTAGATAGTTAAAGATCGTTAGTTGTGCACATCATTTTTAAAAAGAATTATATTTTTTAGGTCGATAGTTCCTAGTGTTTTCCAATACGTTTTCGATACGAATGAGTTACCATATATTGTAGCCGAAACATTGGACTATATGTCCAATGGTAAGTGAACACTGGTCTGACGTAAGAAGGGCAGTCTCCTGCCTCGAAGGTACAAAGTCCCTGCTATAATGTCCGTATTACTTGCCTCTCTTAGTTTTCAGTCTATTGTTTTAGATCACGTACAAATGACCGCCATCTGCCAGTTTATTTCCATGTTAGACGAAATTTTGTCGAAAAAATAGAACAACTTTTCATCATCCACTAGCGCATTGATATTAAATCACCGCTATGCGATTTATAAAAATGGTATTTCCTATGTAAAACTTGTAATTTTATAATTTTTAAATCCCGAAGTTGTCCAGTTGAAAACAGTTCAGGTTCACTTAAATGATGAATATGTGGCCCGCGAAGTCACCAACAAGTTAGGGAGCCTTCAGTAATTATAGAGGGATGGGTCGGGGGAATTCTGTTGTGCGCATCTGTACTGTATATGTGACCCTCCCCTATCCTTAAATCTACAATGTAACCCTACCCTTAACCGTCATTTTAAAACTTGATCCTCCCCCAAATCACTGCAGTATTCTCCTCAGGAAGAACAGTATCAGCTAATTTACATAACAATTACTCTAATTGTTATGTAAATTTAAATACAGAAAAAAATACAGGGGGGGGGGCTGGCGTTTGTAACCTCCACAAATGTAATAATCTCCACAAATGTAATATCAACCGTAATTGTAATAAAATGCACCCATAAATGTAATATCGCCCATAAATGTAACAAAAATCAACCATAAATGTAATAAAAACACCAACCACAAATGTGATAAATGGTAACCATAAATGTAATAAAAAAATCACCCATAAATGTAATACTTGTCAACCATAAATGTAATTAATCTATTTTGTCGTCGCAATTGAGGAACTAGCCCTTAAATATTGATCTTTGTAATAAGGAAAGCAACTCTACACATTATTCATTTCTTAATTGTTTGCGTTTAGTGTGTTTTGTATATTTGAAAATGTATTTTACGTTTCCCTGTTTTGTGTACAGAACTGACTGGCCATGACTAGACACAGCTGTAATCTGAGTGTCAGTGCAGTCTCTATTCCAGAGTGGGGAAGACTGTATAACACTACGATCCTTTACCGCCGTTTTTTCGAAAATTGCCGTACTTTTGTAATCAATCTTCTCAAATTCGTCTTCAGTGGATAAATTGTGTGGAATAATCGATAGATTGTCTGTATTCCCATGTTATCCCATTTGAAGTTTGTTCCTTCACTAGGGATGCCAGGATGTCTAATTTTGTTCTGCTGTGTTCAAGGTAGTGTTCGTATTGTTTTTACTAGATTGAAATATATGTTCTCGTCAACATGTTTTGTGTCGTAAGTTTCTGTTATAAGGTTCTATATTTCTCTGTTATTTATTCTGAGTCATCTGTCATTAACTTTGTGTGGTATCACTGGTTGACGAGTTATTTTGACGCTTCCTTATTATGTAATTATCAGTGTCTAGAACTGCTGGTTCCACTTCCATTATCTAACGGTTTGATCAGTACCTCGCCGTTTTCTGATAGCGTTCTCAAAGTATTCTATTCTGTGTTTCGGAAAGGAAACCTAGTTTCAGGAAAGTATGCAATAACATTACACTAGTCTTATTAAAGTTATTATTTACTCAGGGCATTGATAAACAAATGATCACATATGCAAGTTCAAGTTTATTACATTTATGGTTGAGTTTTATTACATTTATGGTTAATTTGTTTATTACATTTGTAGTTGCGGGTTGTTACATTAATGGTTGACAATTTTATTACATTTGTGGTTGATTTTATTACAATTGTGGTTGATATTACATTTGTGGAGATTATTACATTTGTGGAGGTTACAGCGTTTTGGAAGGGAGGGTTGCAATTTATTACGAAAGCATTTTTGAAGGGTCATGCGTTGGCGGGACGGCCATATTTTGCGCAACTATAAGGCGGCAAGATGTGGATTATATAGTACTTCACCCAAAAATATCAAATCATAATACATGGGAAACTATTGACAATTTTGCCAAACACAACAAGCTATATCTGTACATTTATATATCTTTGATAATATATATGTAAATGTACTTTGCTTGAAGTGGGAAGTAAAACGTGCATGTGTGTACAAGAAATTTGATTTTTGGATTTCATTGAAAATGTTGATTTACTATACATGGTAGTTTATGACAAAACTATGAATATTTTTTCCCAATGCAAAAATAGGTAAATCTGTTTATTTATGTGCTCTTGATTATTTATATTAATGTACTTGACTAGACTAGGGTGGTTACAAATGGTAACAAATTCGATTGCAATTTTGCTCGTCAAAGCTTGGACAGTATCATTCATTACAACATAAACAGTATAAAAACGCAATAAATCGAAGTTTCCCGAAGTGAAAATACTAAGGTGGTGTTTTCAAGGCGTATTCTGCCTTAAGAATATTTCACCAATTTTTATATTAGTAAATTTTTTGTAAGTTTAATAATTTTGTTGCCTACATTCTCTCGAATAGAATTATTACATAAGTCGGTAGTTCCATCTACGATAGTTTTATGATTAATGGCAGTCCAGGAATTAAACCTGAATAAAAGGAAAAGACTCTCAAATTTTTCTTGTACGTTTCAACATCTTATGGCAGCTCATTTTAAAGCTCCTGGATTAAGAAAAAAAAATCGCCGTCGCAGTTTCTTGAAAATCGAAAATGTTTTCCCTTATAGAAATAACTTAGAGATGGCGGCCATATCGACATCGATCAAATATTGGTCAATATTGGGTAATTTGTTTCTCAAAATCCAACGCCAACATTTGGGCTGAAATGTAGATTTTTTGAAACCCCCTGCCGATATTAAGGGAGTTCGTGCTTTGCGGTTCGAACTATCCAAGGGACACCTGTGCCAAAATGGGGGGGGGGGGGCAGTTCCCCCTGGAGCTTCCCCGACTGAGACTTTCGGCTAGCGGCGTCATCGATAACCGACTGTCCAGGCATCGAAAAGTCAGATAGAAAACGGTCACGGTTCTACAGACAGGCTAGTCTAAGATTTCGTCAGTCAGTTGCACTGTTGTATCATGCTGAGAAAATTACGGACTACATGTATCTGCAGTCAATTCCATTTATATTGTGGTTACATATTTATTTATTTGTTTATTTATTTATTTAATTTTTCTCAACTTTTGCGAGAGGTGTCCTACCATTATATCAAGTTTGTCGAATTATGAGTGTGTCTAATAGTGTAACCATGTTGAAATCTTATTCCAGCTATGTATTAAGTATGTTGCCCCAACAGATTAACGATCCGAATGAATATGGGAACGGGTTTTCCGAAATCGATTTTCATATGTAGTACTTTCAAGCCCGTCCTCACGGGTGAAAACATAAATGTCCGTGATTCAATGAAATGGAATTTGCCTTAGCCAAATAATACAATCCTCCCCCTAGATGAAGCATTAAGTTAGGTGCCAGATGAGAAACAGTGTCAAGAAAACGATTAATGAATTTCACGAAAACGTGGAGCTAACTCTTTTCTAGATCCCCGGCAAATGCACTAGATCACCTAGGTAGGACTAGGCCGTGTCAGGAAGTTAACCGTGAATGGAGGAATGAGTCTGAAAAATTTCGATGACAGATACAATAGATAATAGCGTGCTTTTGTGAGGCCAATCAACCGGAAATAGATTACTAGTATTACTCCATCAGCAATACACGTAAAAAGTCAAAGCGCCCACATGTCTACTTCAAACTCTACAAATGTTACACAGCCATAGTCAAAGAAAGTGATTTACTTTTTTTTCTTTATTGTGAATTATTCAGTTTCTTAGCAGTCGGTCTAAAGACTGAATTTTCAGTGAAATATGCAAATCATAAATATTATCTCCTTTTTTCATGGGTCGTGGTGTATGTTCAGTGTTTCAACGGATTGCAACCAGAGAATTCATTGCTGTACACACGCCGGAGGCGCAAAATGTTTTGCCCTCAATGTCAGCTTGAAAAGACAAGGCAAACCAATACCATTCATTCCCTGTTGCTTCACGAAAACGTCAGATACTAGAAGTTTTCTATGCAGTCTGTCAGCTTATTTTTAGCTCACGTGATCACGCACGTGAGCTAATGTCATAGCGATGTCTGCTTGTCTGTCCGTGTGTATAAGTGTGTGTGTGTGTGAGAGAGAG
>LD362255.1:0-21972 GCA_001465055.1 Ptychodera flava
AAACACTAAATAGTCCAGGATGGGAGCTACAGTGTCATTGACGCTATTTTTTTTTCTCTCACTGTTGATGCAAAGACCAGATAACTGTGAAAAGTCGTCATGGTGCCATACATCAAGCAAATTTCTACACAAGTAATGAATAAATATGAAGATAGTGGAGCCCTTGACGAACGCCTCTTTCTAAAGAGTTACGATTGTTAATCACACAACTGGTAATATTTGAAGAGAAAACGTTGACACATTTACAAAAATAGGTCCAAAATTAAAACAGTTGAGCACATTATCTTTGAATTTCCATGAGAGAGTATGAAATGCTTTCTCAGAGTCTAGCAATACAAGCAGGAATATTATCCAATATTTTGAAGTCAGTAACACATCATAAATCAACCCAGTATTTTGCCCAATGAAATACCCTTTAAAAAGCCTTTCTGATCAGAATGAATTATATTGGGCAAAATATTCTTCATACGATTCGTAATTACACTAAAGACTACCTTTTAATCAGTATTGAGCAAGGTGATGGGACGCCAGTTTTGAAGAAGGAGTCTATTTTTGTTGGGTTTTGTAATACATGTAAGTATACCCCGCCTTTTGAGAAATGGACATCTGACCTGCATGGTAAGCAGAACTTAATGCTCGAACGACATACTCGCCAATATCTTGTCAAAAAACTTGAAAAATTCTACGGGAAATCCATCCGTGACGGGAGACTTGTTTATTAACTTTATTATGCTCTTCCAAAATGTCCCTTTCCTCATACTCAACCTCGGGAGTGTATTCCCGTGTTTCATAAAACTATTAAAACCATGGAAACTACTATCCAAATTTTCAGGTATGGAATAAAGATTTTGACTTGGCATTACCAATAGCACGGTCATCTGTAGCTGCAATAATTATAGCCCACGGCCCGTGTGCCGGTTTTTCCGTCGTGTTTTTTGTGTGCTGCCTATGGGCCGGCACTACTATAGGTCATCTGTTACAGTACTACTATTTCCCAAAGTAAGAACACCAATGGTTTTGTTTATAACATTCCTCCGAAGTTTTCAAGAGAACAAAATTATTTTGTAGGCTTTTCACCCTCAGTAGATCATACCCGTGCTCTAACTCGACTGCCTTCGACCTATCCACGACGAAGTTGCTGTTTTGCATGTAGCTCATCAAACGATGCCACCATGGATGAAATAATATAACCTGCTTTTCTAAAACCTCAATCTAAACTCTTGACTTTTTCTCATCTTGAACCCGTTCAGTTCTTTTTTTCATTTTGATCGTATCAAGCCGCAACTCACCGGAAATAATAAAAATAGAACCGCCTTCATTGTGATCTTCTATATACTTATTGACTGTTTCACGAATAGTGTTTTCGACCAACTCAGCGTAAGCATCCTTACCAAGGAGTGAAGTATTCAACTTCCAGACCAACTCAGCGTAAGTATCCCCACGAAGGAGTGAAGTATGAAGGCTTCTAGAAACCCTTATCACGCTGTTACAATGACAAACTTTAAAATGACAAACTTATCATTGAGTGGTCGCTCCGATACCCGGCACGAATAGAGGTTGATGATGTCATTTGAAGGAAGTCTGGGGAAGTGACAAAATAATCTACTAGTAATCTACTTTGAATACATGTTGGGTTATCCCAGCGCTATGTAAATTGATGAGTGGATTCATTTGGCATTCGCCAGATATCCGTCAAATTCTACTCGTCACAAAGAATATCGATTTCGCGGCTCGTATCAGAATGGGAATCATTTGTACGGCCAGCAGTATCAGTACAAAATCTCTAACAACATTCCAATCCGTATCCACAATAACCGAATTGTTACCTGTCATGTCAATTTTCCCTCGATATTTACAAAAAAGTTGGGTCACTCCTCCCGTGTGTCGAATTCATTCTGCCGTTAGTGTTAGGTCAAAAGGATATAACGCCCGTTTTGATCACCTTGCTCAAAATGAATTTTAAATCAAAAATATTTTTTGAACATTACCATCATACCACTGTTGTTATTGTCACCAGCATTAAATTAAACCGGTGCACCGCATTCTACTAAGTGCCACCCGGTTAAATCATTTTCTGAGCAGTGAGTGGGTTTCATGCAAACACAAAATTACAAAGAATCTTTCTTTAACTTCCTTCTAATGTTTTGACTCATAAGTTACTCGGGATAACTGTGTCCAGTTTGTCCATTAGTCAGGTAAATACCTCTTATAGACATAGTCCCACACTTTCTAGACAAGGTGACTGCTCTAGGCTACCAGGACTATCTGATGCAGAACGATGTGTAGTACGATGTGTAGTTTTACGCACACCTGTTGCGGCCATCTTGGCACGTTTCGGAGTCACTCCACCACCGTCACTGGAACTGCCCACACCTTTGGAGGATTTTCTTCTTCTGTAACGTTTCGGCATTAGAAACACATGCAGTCAGTGGACCGTTACTAGGTCATGTTTTTCTGACTACATTTCGGTTCTCTTGTCAGCAAATTTCCCTGGTCTAGATGTCAAAAACCAGGAACCATAACAAACGTGGCTCACGTAAGGAAAACCAAAAACGCCCTCCAAATTATATTCGTTTCTCATATTTTACCAGAAAACCTAAAACACGATTGGAACTAATTTTGGATAATTGGATGATGATGAGCTTTCATTTGCAGATGATCTGCAAATGAAAGCTCATCTACTTTACTTTTTAAGTTACACTCTTGCTTTTATGAGTAATTTGTAATATCGCACCATTCAGCTAAAGGGCACCTGACATTTTTGAGAAATTTGAAAAATATGAAAATCCAATTATCCCAAATTTGTTCCAATCGTGGTCTTCACTTGTCAATAAGCATCCGTTAAAAAAACATGTGTTTATGACAACCAAAACAATTTAAAGAGGGGTTTCTTTTGTAACATAAGTAACGTAAACATCATAATATTATAAATCGCTTTGCGCTACTGTGATAATAATCTTTACGGCCCTGATACGGCTTTTGCGGACCGAGGTTGTACGGTGGAAGGGCCCGAGCGTGTCACCGTACGACCGAGGCCCGGCTCGCAAAAACCGTTTTATAGGTTATATCATACACCTTATGGAATGATAAATATGTTATTGAAATATTGTGCAAAGATTTGGAGATAGAAAGATTCATTCAATGTCAAACATTTATCGCCATTTTTGTACCTCTTCAGGAAAAGCGATGACCGTATCTCGTCGCGTATTGCTGACCGTGACCCCATGACTTCCTTATCGTTTGCTGCCCTCTACGACATGGAATGTTAATTAAGTCTGCAAAAAAGAGGACATGGACTGTTTTCATTTTCGTCTCATGCACATGATGGAAGAACGTACGCCAGCAGCTGGATTTTCCTAAAAGAAATATGGCTCGCAAGAAATCAAGAATAAGACTGTAAGTGGTCTACGTGATAAACTTTAACATTTCTGATATTTTTGGTATGTATGTTCATTCGAAAATTATCAGAGAATCGTGTGCACACAACACTCTATTCCTGTGCGCCGATTGTTTGTACAGTGACAGTTGGTTCATCAGACTAATGATAAGGCAGCGATTGCAAAAAACCTCTACAGGGTTGAGAATTTCGAAAAGGATTCGTATTTTGTCAAGCCCTCGGATGGACCCCAAAATTCTCCAAGTAGCCCTCTTAGTGTTAATTTTACGTCTGCCTTCAGGATCAATCTCCATCAACTTCCGGGCCCTGCCTACATCAACATGGCGCGAATGCTTCACAATGTTTTTCGATGCCTCAGTGTCAGGACAAGAGATGGGTCGCAAGAGATGACACGACATTCGGCCTAGGGTGTAAAGTTGTACACATTTTCTCTAGCAATACTACTTTTTAAATGTCAAACAGTTCAGTTCAGTTCAGTTCGAGAAAGATGTGGACCAAAGGATAAAATCCCTGTAGTTCAAGCTTGTAGACTATATGTAGTAGGCGGGCGTAGCAGCTCTTGAAGGAGTTCACACTTTCTGCATTGATGGCATGGGGTTGTAATTTATTCCAAGTGTCCACAACTCTTGTTTAGAAAAAGTATTTCCTTGTGTCGAACGGTTGGTGTATGAAGTGTGATTCTGTGTCCATGAGTTCTCGAATTAGCTGACAATACAAGTGAAAGATTATACTGTAGTCATGACCTTTGATAATTTGATAGAGTTGAATCAAGTAGCTGGGAATTCTTCATCGTTTATGTGTTGTTAAAGTTAAACCAAGCTGTTTAAGGTAGTATGCACCTCGAAAATGAAAGACTTAAACTTTTGCTCTAACTTTCCTCAAGGAATCTTTCAGTCATCCTCTTTCAAAATCAAGAACAAAAATAGGGGGGTCACCGTGCAAATTTTGGTACAAGAGAAACAAATTACCCAAGATTTACTGATATTAGAAATTCAAAATGGCCGCCATCCCGGTGTTAACTCTATGGATGAAAATAAAACTTTTCGAATTTCGAAAAACTAAGCCAGTTAAAAGTTTTCTTTCACCAAGAGCTTTAAAATGAACCCCCACATAGTATATGGTATATGAGAAGAGAATTGTAAAAGTTTAAGAGTCCGAATGTCTGTCCCCGAGGTGCGTTCTACCTTAAGTCTGTTTTGATCATTGTTGTGGTGGAGTTTAGGTATAATGTTTTTTGCCCTGTGTTGCACTCTTTCCAAGATGTTTATATCCTGTTGTAGCCATGGCAACCAACCTTGTATTGCATATTCGAGCTGTAATCTCACAAGTTGCTTGTAAAGGCGAAGAATGACATTTTTTATTTGATTGACAGCGTTCGTTTGATGAAACCAAACATTGTGTTTGTCTTTTTTGGCACACTTAACACACTGGCTTGATGGTTTTAAGGTAGAATGAAGTAAGAATTCCAAGTCCTTTTCTTCCGTTGTATGTTCCAGTGAAATATTGTTCATTGAGTATTTATGAATAGGGTTGTTGTAGCCAATATGCATGGATTTACACTTTGATTCATTATACAAGGACATCTGCCAGTCTTCACTCCAGTTTTGTAGTTTGTCCCGGAATCAGCTTGTACAATTTCAAGATCACTGCAATTTCACCAGAGGCAATATATCTTCATATCACCAGCAAATTTCTTGAGTTCAGAACTAATTTCACAGTCAATGTTGTTGATGTAGATTAGAAAGAGTACTGGTCGAAGAACTGAACCCTGTGGGACACCAGCTGTGACTTTTCTCCATTCAGATGCTGCTGCATTTATGACTACTCGCTGTTTTCTATTTGTCAACCAAGCTTTAACCAACCATAGAATATTTCCATTTGATGTCATCTTTTCAATCAATCTGGTGTTTGGTACTTTGTCAAATGCTTTAGCAAAGTCTAAATATATCTCCAGTAACACCTTCATCAGTGTATTGTGTCAATCCATCCAGAAACTTCAGAAGATTTTTCAGGCATGACCTTCCTTGAAGAAATCCATGTTAAATGTTGAGTACTATAATTCCTACTAAGCTGTGTCTTGCCAAGTGTTGTCAGAAAAAATGCATGGCATATCACTGTCACTGTCAAAGGTTTCCCGCTGTTCAGTTGCCACAGTCTTTCTCGGTGCTGGTTTGGTCTTGTAGGGCTTCTCAAGTTCTCTGCATCATGTGAAGTTATTGTAGCCGGTTTTCCCATAGGCTGCCCATTGCCTGATGTCTGGTTACGATCTGTGGAGCTCGAGGATGCTCTTCTTGTTGCTGGTTTTTGCTGCCTGTGAGTCGTACCGCCGCTGGCGTTATTGCCTTTCAACATCTCCATATCATTACCAAAGTTCAAAGTGCAAAATAATGTCAGCGAAAATTCCTGATTGCGAGATATTTGAACACCTATGGGTATTAAAATACCGTGTTCGATCACTTTCTGTGAGAATACTCTCACAAAAAAATATTTTTATCGCCGAAATCGTGGAGCGATATTTCAGTAGTGTTACTGTCACTGAAGTAGAATGCGCACTGAATGCTGGGTAGACTTGCACAATCTTGAGTGACACCTGCTAGACAGCAGTGAGGCAGAATTCCATGATCTTTCCATTGACTCATGTGAGGCTAATGTGTCTATTCCAGGATCTTTCCACAGACTGTCCTGGTTCAGATTTCTTTTCTTTCTTTAAAATTGGTGTCACATTGGCTTTCCTCCAGTCAGCAGGAACATCTCCAGTGTTGATTGATTTGTGAGTGGTTTTGTCAGCTGTTTTACAGCCACTGTAATGAGAAATCTTGTTGACAGTTTATCTGGTCCAGCAGTTTTATAGTTAATTAACTGCAGCAGTTTCTGTAGAACAGTTTCCTCTTCAATTTCAAATGATACAAGTCAATACATCATTACAGGGTCAGGAAGACATGGATATTGATATCAGTGTTCTTGATTGTGAAATCACACCTGATGAAGTAGATTCTACCATTGACAAATGTAAATTAGGTAAAACTGCAGGGGTTGATGGTATTCCTGTAGGTTTTTTCAAAAACTCTTGTAAAGAATTCAGAATATTAAGTCAACCGGTTTGTATAGTCAACCAGTTTGGAAGTCAACTGGTTTGTATAGGGCAAAAGATTTCTTTTTGTCTTTTCTCAATGTTGCTAACAAAGCACAACAGTGATACTCAATTTTTTTTCACTTTTTGAAAAATCTTAGAGAATGGTGTTTGCAGCCAGCAGCTTGAATTGAGTAAGCAAGTCATTTATGGCTTGTAGCACTGCAACACTAAAACTTACATGTAAAGACGTGCTTAGATGTTTCAATTTAATTCCCCCAAAATTGTAAAATCCCCCTCAAAAATTCCTGTAGAGGGGGACCAGTCCTCCCTCCCCATCCTAGATGCAACACGTGTACTGATTGGCATTTCTACTTGTTTACCCATTCTTGCCTTCATTGCTGCTAGAAAAGACTGTGAAAAGAGAATGAACCACTTAATTGGCCTGTATCTGTACTTAAAGCAAAGTATAACTTTCTATCTTGACAACCATACTAGTTTCAGTGGCATAACTGGTACATTCTAAATTTTGTAATGTAAGAAACTAATAGAAAACTGACTGTATAATTTTATAAGTTTCAAGTGATCAGAGACACAAAATTCATGAAACTTCCAGTTTAAGCGGTATATTTGATACAGATAGCTACTTCCTGTTGGTAAGATCTCAAAAAATTCAGATTTTTTTTCACACATCTGCATTCTATTTTTCTTTTATTTTGCAACTAGTCTGAAGATTTTTTGCCCTAATTTTTTGCTTTGAAAATTTTTTTTCCTGGTTTTGACCACTCCTCCCAAGATCTAATGGAGCAATAGCAAGTTCATATAAGAAGTGAAATGGTCAAAATTGAGTGGTATACTGTCGCTTGGTGTGATTTATTGCTATTATATCATAGCAGTATATTGAAATTCTGGCATGGAACGTCAAAAACATATTTTTGCTCAAGCTGAGAGCTTGCAGGTATGCCAGCCGTGGTATATCACCAATATACCACTGTTCTTTTCGCATTTCGACCGATCAGATTGCTGTACTTTGGCCATCAATATATTGGTATGATATAATTATCATTATATAATACCAGTATATTGATGGCAGAAATGCTGCGATCTGATTGGTCGAGACGCAATAACAACCATGGTATATTGGCGATATACCATGGCAGGCATGCGCACTATCTCTCACTGTCTCAGCTTGAGGAAATTCCTTTTATGACGTTATATACTGTTATGATATAATAGCAATAAATCACACCCAGCGACGGTAATACCACTCGATTTTGACCAGTTCACTTCATATATGCACTTGCTATCGCTCGTGCATGTGTCGTGAACTGGTCAAAATCTCGTGGTATACCGTCACTGGGTGTGTATTATTGCTTAAATATGAAATAGCTGAGAAGGGCTATCACTGTTGGGACAAAAAGGTCAAAGAGCTTTTGTTCAGTTTTGGTTTTAGCGTAGCACGGGATATGCAGACTGTAAGCAATGAATTACTAGTACTTTTCATTTCTACTTTTGAACAAAGGTGCCTTGATATCGGTAGCCAACTATGGTCATGTGACCTAGCCAATTCTTCAAAGCTGGACTCGTATCGTGTTTTTAAAAAATATTTCGATTTTTGAAAAGTATTTGAGTTGTGTTAATGTTGAAATATTTAGAACAGCTCTTGTACACAAGAGACCTGGCACAACCATGTACTAGGATGTGCATAGCTATGCTACAGGGTTGTGCTAGCATCCTAGTACAGTGTAGATGAGCACAACTCAGTAGCATAGCTGTGATTTACGTCCATGTAACAGAGTAGATTTTTATGCAGTCCTTGTGCATGAATGTAGCATGAAACCCTGTAGCAGAGTCAATTTTTTTATAGTTGTGTCACAGGGATGTGTGAAACAGTACTGTGATTAGACTACAAATTATATCCCTTAACTATGGTTTCCTTTTACAGCCATGTCCCAGTAGCTCTGCTAAGAAGCCCTGGCACAGAGGTGTATACACCCCTGTTACATTACTTTACACACGTGTTACAGGGGTGCGTACAGACCTTGTACAGTCCTATTAGCCACACATGTGTACCAACACTGTGTATCATTTCAGGCATTCTTATTGCCCTGTATTTTGCATCTTATTAACAATTCTGTACACTATAAGAGTGTTTATACATCTCCACACAACAACTCTTTCATACAAATGTGCTACAGCAATGAAACATACAAAAATGATACATTTTAATGTCAGAAATTAATGATTTATTTCACACTATTTTCAAGCTTTTAACATAGTGCAATATCTAAAACTAACAATGATAGGTCAGGTGGGACGTAAGCCAGATACATGTAACTCATACTAATTGTGTCAACAAAGAAGACGTTATTCATTCATCTTGAATTTGTAGCAATGGTGACAAATGCACATTGTATAATGATATGAACAAGCAACCTAATGTCCAATGTGGCAAATAACTACTTATGACATGTGTTGATACAGAAGACTGAAATCTTTTGTTAGTCAGGTGGCTTAACAAAAATATTGTTACACGAATGACAAAAGTGCCAAATTTGCTACAGATGTTCGCATATATGTGTAAATCAAAATTAGCTATTGCTCCAAAAATTTGGGCCACCGGAAAGGCTCGATGACGTCATAAATTCAAAATGACCACCATTATATTGCTTAAAAATGGTAAAATACGGTTTATTCGGCCAGTTTTCAATATTTTTTTGAATAAACTGACGTAAACATTCTCAATTATAAATAAAACATTAAATTGATGCAAATCAATTATAATGATGACGTCATAAAGCCAAAATGGCCGACCAAATTCAAAATAACCCCCATAATATCGTGTGATAATGTTCAAATACAGTTAATTAAGCCTGTGTCCAACATTTTAGTGCCTGAACTGAAATTCACACTCCAAATTACAGGTAATAGCTGGTTTCTCCTCTTCAGTTGATGCTCCTTAACAATTCTCGTATAATGCCGATCTATTTTACCCTACATGTATATGTAGGCTTGTCCATGAAAGTTTCTTTCGCAGCCGTCAATTTTGTACCTTGGTTATACCCTGTAGCTCCCGACCATGAAAGTATCTGGTAATCTTTGACAAGAGTCAGGAGGCAATGTTGCTCCGTAGTATGATTGTAGAGTTGTTCAACTGGGGCATTATTGTCCGACTGTGGTGCTATGGTTTTGTATTTCCATCCAAAACTGAGTTCAAGCAAGGTTAGAGTTGTAAAGGTATTGCTGACTGGTCTTGAAAGTTTAGACACGTAACATGCCGTCCCTAAATTATGAAAATATTTTGCTTCAATACTTCTGTCATGTTTCAGTATCTCACTTATTTACTCTTTTAATTGATTTTATACAGCTCCGAAACTAAATATGATTGAGCAGATAAGAAAACTGGTGACGTTTTCTTCACCCATCTATTCATTGATGAATGTGAAGCTTGGAGAACTCGGGTCAACTCAGAAGCACGACAAAGCTTTCGGTATGTCATCACAACAAACAGATACTGACATAGAGAAAACTCTCCATACTGGCTCCGTAAAGACACAACGTCCAATGAGTCACGCTGATTTCAAGGAAGAAAATTTGCCCGCCGAACGTGTTGATTTAACCGAAGTAAAAAGAGGTATTGAAGTGGAGACAACAAACTCCAAAGGTAAGATAGCTAAAACAGCTGCTTGTAACCCAAATGGCATAATGTTTTTCATTTAATAATGGCAAAGTCAAATAACTGTTCCAGTCATTTTCTCTTCGTTGACAGTTATGAAAACAGTACATCAAACTAATGTTTAAGTGTACTTGCCATGACAAACATTCAAAAAGGCAACTACTACAAAAAGTCACTGATCTCCATACTTGTGCTGCTAGCGTGGTGATGATTTACAAAAAGGCAAAACAAAACTTTGTCTTGGTGTTCGTTAAAGTGTGTATACAGCTAAATCAAGTGTTTCTGCAGATTTGAAAACGGTCAGACAGTAGATGTGCTTGTAAGTTTACTGGAATTATTAAATGTGTTGCCATGAGGGCAAATTATAGCACACAGTGACAAACACTCGTAATCCAAGAGAAAGAGACCCATTGGCAGTGACATAGTTTCTCAGTGACTTCAAAATGAAATTCTAGTTCAAAACAATGCAACTGTCTGTAACTATTCGCTATTGTTACTCATTTTGTTTCTGTAGATGATGGTAAAACCAGAGAGGCCCTTTATAGCGGGATTTTCTCCAGAGCTGACATGTCCGAACTAACGACCCTAATGCGTCGCATTGCTGAGAAACACAGAGTTAAACCGTGTTCTGCAAATCAAAATAGGACACATTTCCGAAGAGATGATATCAACCGAATCTGAAGCGACCAATATGAAGCCAAAGCAAATGTGTGATGGTAAGTTCATGACCACGTGCAATTGTCAAAGAGTTGATATTTGATTGTCCACCTGTTGAAATGTACAGATGGTTTCTCGATAAACATTATAATTAAAATTGTATCATGTTGAATTTGATGTAGCTACTAGGACACTGCACGATACATAATGGTATTTACGTTAGGAATTGCATCCATTAATGTGTATATGGATCATGACCTGATACAACTGTAATATTGCTTTGAGCAGAGGAAAAACTTTTCACAGCCCTTAAGATCCGGAGTTTAGAAAGGAAAGTGCCGGGTAATATATTAGATGAACTATCAGTATCTCAGAAAGAAACAGGTACCTTTATTTTTCGTAACCTTTCAAAATTTGATAAAAATTGCAAATCTTCTGTTTGCACCTTACATTTATTCGTATTTCTTCCACCTGCAGACAAAGCTAATACAGGAGAATGCCAAGTCAAAGGAAAATTTTCAAAGCCAGCCTGGAATAACAGGAAAGTGAGACACAAATCCTTCCGGGATGACAGCAAGTCACGCGGTTCTGTCAGAAAGAAGAATGCCCGAGGTGGAAGAACTGGCCCCGCCAGAAGCAACAGTATGTCTTTTAATAATAATTATGTTGATAACAATGCTACTCACAACATACAGGGTAATAACTGATTTTCCTTTATGTTCAGTGTTTATTACTTTCTTCTAATGCAGAAATGGTTGCTCTCTGTTCATCCTGTTGGCAGTATTAATCCTTACAGGTTTGGTTTTCAGGCCGAGTATTTTCATTATGGTTTGTCCAGCAACAGCCATGGTTTGTTTGCATGTTTGTTGTATCTTCCCATGATGCTTGCTTGTAAATCATTGACGAAATAAGCAAGAATGTACAATAGCCTTAAAGCAACAAGGCGTTGCCAAATTCTATACTTTTGTCGTTTTGTTTTTTGAAATTCTAAAACACTCACGGCAAGTAGTTGATTGTGATTTTGAAATAATAAAGGCGAACTCGTTAAAAATAGCATTTCTATCACGTTGCTGTCCACAGCCTTGCAATTTTTATTTTTTATTTAATGACTCAACTTCTCAAAACCTATGAACTTTTTTCAAGCTAATCAACTTCGCTTCGCAAATTAATTCTTTACTCCTCAGAAGCATTGGAACCTGAGCATAACACAAAGAAGAGTTCAGCCACTGTTCATGCAGTCGGATACATGAACAACTTCAACTTTCTAAAGGATAAAATGAAGGGGTTGATTAGGATCATCACCAAGTTAGAAAACAGAATTGATGAACATCTACAAGTGGCAAAGGTACGTGACATGTAATTATTCTGTAGTGGCTAAGTGTGGCACTTTCGTAAGCATCACACCTAGCCAGTCACTGGCAGTAGATAAATACAAGTGTTCAAAAAACCTGTTCACCAAGGTCTCGCTAAAAAGTAAAAGAAAAAAACAAACAAACAAACAAACGAACAGCACACACACACACAAAAACCCCCCAAAATACATAATGAAAACAAAATGTGACAGACATTGAACTTGATTTTGTCCCAGGATGAATTAATTACACGTAAGGCAGCATGCTGTAGCTTTCTTTTATGATTACAGTCCACATCCGATAACAAATTATCAAACTATGACAATAAACTTGAACCCATAATGTGGCTAAATTTCCGTAGGGCTCTGCTGAATTCCCAATGATGCGTGATATAGCATGGCACGTTGATGTTCTACATTCCCGTGTGAAGGCTGCAACCACTGCTTTGTCCAGTTGTTACATTGAGACACTGCCACGTACTAATTGCCTAGGAAACGAGAAGGCCATTTCCAGGTAACCCAAATTGGATGATGAGACTGTGGTTAAGACGGTCGAAGAAAATAGAAGAGGAGGAATCGAATCCAGCAGCACTGATAGTTATCCGTGTACAAGTTTACTTGATATCTTTAACCGATTTTATCTGAATATGATGGGGACGGGGAGGGGGCTCATTTACTGGTAGTTTTTGTGGTGCAACTTGACCTCAAGTTGGTGTACATGGGTACGACTCGAAGTTGAAAGTTTAAAACGTTTGCTCAAACGTTCCTCACAGAGACTCTAAACCATTCTCTCTCAAACTTATTAATAAAAATTGGGGGGTCACCAATGGCATGCAAATGTTGGTACGAAACCTTTAATTCACCAACATTTGAAATTAAAGATGGCCGCCATCCCTGTTTTAACTCTCCCTTAATTGCATCCAAGTTTCATCGCTATGAGTCTATTACTTTAATCTTACACTCTGTAACACCTGAATATATAATTACATTACAGTATTCTGAATTGATTGCCTCTGTAACTGTTCCAGCAAAGATTTGCATGTTTTCCCGTGAAATGTTAACGTTGATAGACTACAAACTCCCAAATATCATTACAGATCCTTATGTAGGGATCATGGCCGTTGTTGATTTCTCGTGAACACGTTTTAGAAAGCTCGCTAAGCTGTCAATAATATTCCACTATAAGACTTCATCTTCATAATTTACTGATTATGTTGTTATGTTTTAAACATACTCCATGGCAATAATATCCCGTGACGGTCTATCATCATGTAGCTGGTACTTAAGTTTGACAAACTAGGAATTACAGCAGAATTTTAGTTGTTTTCCTGGTGACGTATTTGTCACATTTGTGCTGGAAACTGTCGATATATTTTTAACTACTTATCATTTTCAGGTGCTGTTCATACAATAGGTCATATGGGTGACTTTAATGTTCTTACGGAGAAAATGATGGGGATGCGTAAAAGCCTTACCAAGATAAACATCATTGTCAACAAATGCAAGGTATTTGCCATGTAAAATATTCTTTGGTAGAATCTTGCAAAAGGAAAGCATTGAGATAATTAGAACAATACGATGCCATCTCCAAAAACACACAAAGTCCCTTCAGGCGAAATATAAAATACACTCTATAAATAAAATTAGCTATGATTCCAAATTTATACAAATTGTTCATAAAGCCTATGCACTATGGTCTTGTTGAAAAGTAAACAGGGAGAGTACGAAGAAAATTTAAAGAAAGGAAAAACCCATCTATTGGTGTATTTTTAGTATTTGAAACCTGGAAGATGAATTTATTTGTTTCAGTGAGGTAATGAAAATTGTTCTATGGAAATGAAAAGTCGTTTGCCCGGCTTTAAACATGACTTCGTTTTGCCTAAATTAATCACAGCCGTCTCAAGACAGCATGCTATAGATCTGATTTCCAATTGATCAGAATGCAGTTGTCAAACTGTAATAATTCACATTGTCCTCACATCTGATTAAATTTCTGCAGGGATATTGTGAACTGCAAATAGTCAGTGACATCTCACGGAATGTCGAGATTATTCACGCATACCAGGGTGAAGCCTCCACTGTTGACGTTCTTTTACCAGAGCACTGAGAAACCGCCCTCAACGGGAAAATACAAATAACAGAAGAGGTTCCTCTAGAATGATAGGGCAGAGAGAGACATTTGGACACAGTCATCAAATACCAGCAGCTGTAAATGTTTGCCGATTGCAACCGACATCAATTCATGTGTTTTTATTCAGTTGTACACTTAATAATAATAATGTTTATTCCCAAAAAAAAACCAAGTGAAGATCAAATGTAAATTTACAATGATTCGATTACACAGAAGGAGGGAAAAGGAGTGCGGAAAATAGTTGTCCAGCAACTAATCGAGTCCGCCTCCAGCCTCATTAACATATTTTGGCAAAAGAATGTGGGCAAGCTGTTCCTGAGAAACACACGTAATTACATTACAGAAAACTACTCAGAAAAGAAAAATATATAAAGAAATCAGAAATATATTACAGTGATACATTTCTTTAGACAAGAGATTGGAGATGTTTTCTATATTCACGTTTAAAACGATTTCTATTTGTTATGTTCCGTATGAGATCACACTTCACACTTCAACATCACAGTAATTTACTAATTTTGGGTTTATTTTGTGTCTAAACTGTGCCCTGGAATGTTAATTAAAAAGTGTTTTAGTTCATTTTACAAAAGTGTGCAGCTTTTCAGTTATTTTAAAAGATTGCTGGATAGGAGGATTCACATCTGTGTCTTGTTCAAGTATTGGACAGTGTCCATGTAGATGACCAGTGATGTTTTCTACTAAAGTTACTGTTACGAATTGCCATGTTCACTTAATTCATTCCCTGCGTGAGAATAATGGAAGACGAAGTTACATACTGCCATGCGTACAATAAGAAAGGACATCAGTAGGATACTTGGTGTTGTGTGAAAGACAAAAGTACGGAAATAAAGCTTGCATTCACCGGGGGGGTTATCCAAATTCCCCTGTAACAAACTCAAATCACTTTCAAGTGTTCCCTTCTATCTTCCTATAATTTTGATTTCCCCCCAAAAAACTGGCCTGATTTTGATATCAACAGACTTCTTTTCGGTGTGTATGTGTTTACGGATTGATGTGTGTAATTTAGTGTGTGCGAAAAAGCTTCTCTTCAGGGAAGGAGGGCGCTGTTTTGAACATATTATTCAGCTATTTGTATAGGAAGGGAAATTAGCTGTACCTATTGGCCAATTTTTCACTACGCTTTGTTATGTGTATCACTTACAGTTTCCTGTTCTTAACCTTACAGCATGCTAGAACAACAAGTATTCTATGTAGCAAAAATACTCTGTATGTGTAAAACTATAATCAATGTTATTGATGATAAATTAATTCTAGTCCGGACATGAATTCAATTTTAAACAATAACAGTGATGACTGTACACATATGGTTGTGTCGAGAAGTTAAAAACTAGTCTGTTCATCACGCTTCAGGGAGTAGAATAAGAAACGTGCAGTAGATACATGAAGCACAGCCACCAATAATTAGCAAAAAGTTACAGCTACACATGGATAACCCAACACATATTTCACATATATCAGAGAAGTTTCGTTTCGATTTCCCCTTTAAGTCCCAAAATCCCTGCAAATGCTCCTCCACATAACCTTGATATTTCCAAATCTCCCCGTCAACTCTCTCTCTCTCTCTCTCTCTCTTCTCTCTTCTCTCTCTCTCTCTCTCTCTCTCTCTCTCTCTCTCTCTCTCTCTCTCTCTCTCTGGAACTGCACATAAACTGAGACCGACCATAACCATTCTAAGATTACTTAGATAGATACATTCTTGCCAGTTAAAAAAAGTTCTTTAGATTGTCAGTGATAAAGTAAAATTGCTTTATTTCTTGTTTGAGAAGGCAGAGATGGCGGGAAATATTTCAAAAAATACCGTAAGTGCGTTGGAAAAGTACAGAGCACTAATAGGTTGCATTAACATTTCTGCAATTGTAAAAGCAATGACGTAACACAACATGTTACTTGGAAACATTTCAAAATTTTTCCACGCAATAAATACACAAGTGTTGACCCATTTAAAATACATAAAAATTTAATATTAATTGACAATTATATAACATCTATTTTTTTAGATATACATATTAAGTAGTCGTACTTATAAATTGTCGATAATGTGACATGTGTAAGCAGCGGTTGTTAAGGTCACTGTAGACAGCTTCTATAGCTGTGAATTTCTTGCCGTATTTTCATGATTTTTATTTTCAAACCAAAGTTGGCTTCTTTAATTGTGCTAATTGCAGGACAAGTATGGAAGTATCACTGTTCGCTGATTTGGACCATGCTTACTACATGGTTTTAAAGGTCAAATAATAAACTGGTGCCATACTCGTTGAATGACATCCCAACAGAAAAAGTACAAAAAATGCAGTATTTTGTGCACATACACATCGTGAATATTCAAGAAACAAGCATGATGCCATTTACTTGAATGCCAACGACAGAATGGCTGACGTTTTGTTGTTGTAATCTTTATTTTCTCTATCACATAATTAGTTTTTGAAAATGGCGGAAAATCTAAAATGATGTTAAAACCATTGACTTTACGTGCCACTTTCAACACTGTGTTATACACTTTGTCAGTCTTTAAAGGGTCTTATTCTAAGAAAACTTTTGGAAAACTTGGGATATCAAGCAGGTAACTTCAAATAGGACACACGATTTCGTATACACTATACTTGTATTGAGAACAACGCCTTCACTAATGAACAGTTCGTACTAGAAAATAGAGACACAATATTTTCTTTGTTTTCTTTTAAAAATCCTGTAAATCTTTAATTTACGGTTCCCTTGAAATCTCTTATATCGTAAAGTTCACCACTCGGATAATCAAGCGTGAGTCTAATCGACTTGATTTTGGATTACGTTGAAGTATCAATACTGTGAATAAATCTCCTATCAGAAAGAGTAAAGTTTATTATTCGATTTGACTGAAGTATAGTGTTTTTCCTCCGTTTAATCAAAGACAGGCTTAAACGTTTTAGTTTCAATCATATTTTATAAGCTGATTGTGTTGATACAGGGGCAAACTCTTTATTTACACATTTCATTAGCAATAACCACAATTATTGTTTCCGAACTGTTAAGGAATGTTTTTGCTCAGCTACATGAATTTAAATTGACGTAATAATAGTAATAATGAACAAGCTTAAGGTGTCTTCGGCACAAAATGATTTTCAGCTTTCGGGACCGTTAACAACGTGAAAGTGTTCTATCAATTCTCCCGGCGACCGGCCTATTTTCAAAATCCAACTCTAGCGTACCTATAGAAAAGTTGAAATCGTTCGCCAACAAATAAAAACACAGTATAGAAAGCAGAGTGTACAGAGTGAAGAATGATTATCATCGTTATAACTATCATAGATACATCTCATTATTTTCATAGGGATTATAATGACTTTCAGGTGCATTCGGTGCACATTGTCCCGCAATATCCTCGTCGATTACGACTGATTGCTGAGGCGCGACATCACCTGCACGGCAAAGACAGACTCTACCTTGGTTTCCAAAGATTATTTGATTCGCCAAGACAATAAAGGTAAATGATAGAAAATGTAGTACAGGGTAAATCTTCGATGAAAAAGCAAGCAATCGTAGTAGAGATCGATCATGTCATTTTTAACAACTGTTTTACATTATTATGTGAATTATTTACTTTTTATTAATCAGGCTGCAAGAGTTGAGTTGGGTATGTGAGAATATAATCAATTAAACGTTTGTCTCATTTAAAATATTCATAAGGTGAATAAATCTTTCAACAGTAAAAACTATTGTTCGTTTTTATTAATACATAACTCCTTTCCTATCTTGCTAGCTTACTAAATACAGACATTTCATTAAATATCACGGTGTAAGCCGATAGTACAGATACATTGAAAACTGTATATATTATATGCATTATTTTTTTGCATGGCGTCATGATATGTTTACAAACTGTTCGTAATGATGACCAAGTATCTTCGTCACAAATTCACATTTAATCTTCACAACAGTTAACAACTGACTGTGATAACGCTCCATCAACTCACCCGACAATTGTCATTGACGACAATCGGACTCCTACTTTCGAAAGTAGGAGTGCTTCGTCATAAACAAAGGCAGGGACAGAAAACCGAATGTACAGAATTATTATCATAAGCCCACCTTTAATATCAATATTTTTGTAATATACACCTCCAGGAAGGTAAATTTCATCACTGACTCTCTAGAAATCTATGAGCTGATTCATTGAAAGGGATCGTTATCGCGTTAACGAGCAAATCAATGGAAATTTACATAAATACACGTATGCTAATATATTTTCAAACATATGTGTGTTTATAACGCAAAGATACATTTTCTTATTTTCAGAGCAAAGCTGATGAAAATATTTAAATACCTTCGGCGAAGCCTGACGAACAACCCTGTCAAGTAACTTCGTCGTCGTCCTCCACGACTGATTGTGATGGCGCTGTGTTATCTGTCCCAGTTACTTACTCTACAGCAAAGACAGACTATACCCTGTGTCTTTCAGAGTTGATAAGGTTCGCCAAGTTTCGAAGGATGGAAAACGTAATGAACATAGCACAGCTGCTCTATACCAGCTGACAAAGTCACCAACCTACGTAGATCGCAACCGATAACTGAATGATTTAAACAACTATTTTGATATAAATGTACGATTACTATAATTGTCGTGAGAGTACGGTATATGGGGTTTTAGTCTTTAAGTTTCAAAGATAGTGTTCTGTAGTGGTTTGTGTGTTCTTTTCGTACTTTTAAGTGGTTGACACGTCATCTAACGGTCCTTTCAAATAATGTCTTTGAAATGTCCTATTGTATGTATGGCTAAAATTGTATTGCTGTACAGTTAAAATGAAAACGCTCTCCCCTCCACTTATGACTTAAGTCAGTCGTAAAAAAAAGCATGCATGTTCCTTGAGCAAACTTTTCTTCAGTCCAAGTGATATAGCTAGTTTGAGAAGATACCTTAGAGATAAGTAACATAACATGATCGGTATCGCGTCTACTGGCAAAACAGCAAAATCTGCAGTAATACAATGACGATCTCTTTCGTTTCTACTGCCTGCGTGTATTGTTATACAGTAAATCCTTGCTCTAACGACCATGCTTGGCGACAGAGAACGTTCGTTAAACTGAGGTGTTCGTTCAAAGGAGGGAATTCGAATCCACACTAGCCTTCTAGCCAATGTACGTACGTTATGACCGATAATTTGTGCTACTGCTGGTCGTAAGGGCGAGGGATTACTGTACTATTTGTCTCACATACCTATTTAAAGGAGCCGCTGACGAAGCTGTTCGTACAAAAAGGTGTTCGTAAGCAGTTTTTCACTGGGCGAACACATTTAAAAACTAAATGGCGGGCGGGAGAAACTGTCAATATTTACAGTGGGCGGGGAAGAAATTTCAGTTTTTACAGTCGGCGGGGAGAAAATTTCTGGCAATGGGTAGTGGAAAATAGACAGAGGGAGGGAATGCCATGGTTGACAGAACTTTATGGAAATATTAAACTGCTAATTTAGAGAGCAACAATGTCCAAGATGGAAATAGTACTTTTTTCTTGCAGAGTTTTGCAATGGGGAATTTCAATCTTGGGAAGAGGGCAGTGGGGAGCTTGAATAGTTGTGAGGTGTGGGGAACGGACAGACTGTAGATGCTGGAGGGCAATGGACATCATGATTCAGTGGGAGGGCATACTTCCCACATTTGCCAGTGGGAGGGCAGTTACGAACAGCTCTAGTTTCCCCTCCAAATTTAAGGTCAAGGTCATATATATTAAAACTCAATATACCAGCCTTCGAAAAATGTATTGTGATGATTTTGTAAAATTGACGACATTTACAACTTTGCGGTACCTTTATTTATTACTGTCATGAATACATTTTATTCTCCCCAGAGGAATGGTAATGATGATATTCTGGTACATTCGGCGGAAGCTGATGAACAATCCTGTCAACAAACTTCCTCGTCCTTGATGACTGATTGTGGAGGCGCTGAGACGCCCGTCTTGGCAAATGACATTACGGAAAAGAAGGACTGCACCTAGATTTCCACTGATGATATAATTCGCCGAGATGCAAAGATACATACCATCTCTAAAGATAGAGGTTGTTCTGTATCGACTACAGAACAAAATGAACCTTTGATTTCAATACGTTTTGTAGTTATCTACTTCCATAAATTTACACATTGGGATGGGCATCGCGTAAAACCGTGAAAACCGTGAAAATCTTCAGTTTTTCCAGATATACGTAGCAAGATTTAAACTTATTTGGGATAATTGGATCTTCATATTTTTCAAATATCTCAAAAGTGTTGGGTTCCATGTGACTGAATTTTGCAATATAACAAACTACTCATAAAAACAAGTGTATAAATTAAAAAGAAAAGCAGTATTCTGATTCTCTATTGCCAGCGTATGTTGCCGAGCGTTTAAGATATCTGTATTCATATCATGAACACATTTGATCGTTTTCACAATGAGATGAAGATACACAGGTACTCACAGGTTTAAGATATCTGTATTCATTTTTATCATGAACACATTTGATCGTTTTCACGATGAGATGAAGATATACAGGTACTCTCGGCGCAGGTTGACAAACAACCTTGTCAGGAACCCCCCCCCCCCCTTACGTCCTTTACAATCCCTGATTGCCATAGCGCTGTGTTGCCTGTCCTAGCTATCGACTTCGTGGAAAACACTGACTCTCTGTTTGCTTCCAGAGCCAGTAAATCTTGCCAAGATACAAGGATGAGAGATGGAAACCCTATAATGTACATAGTACAAATACTTATATTTTACTACTGTAATGAGGATGGGTTGTAGAGGATTAATAATTTAAGTTGCAATACCTTGATCTGTATTGCTATGTCCGTTTCATTCTTTTTATCGATTCTTTTTGGCATCAAATTTAAGATGCAGAACGCGCCTCGAGGACAGATATTTGGACTCTAAAACTTTTCAAATTCTTTCCTGATCTATCACTTGTGGGGCTCATTTTAAAGCTCTTGGTGTAAAAAAACCTTTTCTCTTCCTTAGTTTTTCGAAAATCGAAAATTGTATTTTTCCGCTTACAGCTAGTACTGGAATGGTGGCCATTTTGAATTTCAAATACCGGGAAAGCTCATGTAGTTCATCTTTCAAGGTCCACATTCTGTGCGGTGACCCCTGATTTATATCTCTGATTTGGTACGAGAATGGTAGAAAGTTTGTTGAGGAAAGTTAGAGCAAACGATTAAGTCTTTCACTTTCGAGGTGTATACTACCTTAATTGTACCAGTGGTAATAGTGTTATATTGCAAGTCGAATGCGCAAAACTCGTGTTCCTTAAGGACACGTTTTTTCAATCCAAGAGATATAGTTATTTCAAGGCGATAAGAGAGTAGTATACACATGCAACACCATGAAGTTCACAAAGAGGGGTCGTCATCACGTCAACGGTCACAACTATACAAATCTAAAGAACTACAATGGTGATCTCTTTTGTTTCTAGTGCCTGCGTGTACTTTTTTCTGAAATAAGCTTATCTATTTATTAAAGCCATAAATATATGTTATTAAGTTCAGAGGAATGATAATGCTATTCCAAAGCGTTTTGCCGAGCCCGATGTACAAACATGTCAAGCAACTGCCTCCTGCTTGACGACTGATTGTGGTGGTACTGCGTCTCCCGTCTCAACCTTTAACTTAAATGGCAAAGAAGGACTGTACCTTGGCTTCCACTGGTGATATAATTTGCCGAGGT
>LD362255.1:44199-56822 GCA_001465055.1 Ptychodera flava
TGCTTGACTAAGTATTGATTCAATTTTGAATGATAACACTGCCCATTACAGGTGCATAGATACAATGTAACATCAGTGCAAAAACTATTTTCCAAATCCTGCTCTTCTCCCAGTACTTGTGTACACTTTATACTATGTTTCGGAAGGCTCAAAGAGTTTTTCATCACTAATCGTGTTTCTGCAAATTTCATGGATTACATCACTATCATCTTCGGCAAAAAGCTCCGAATCTTACAATAAAATGAACTTGTAATTAACTTGTAATTGTCACTGTCACTATCTGTATTTTGAACAGTTTCCAAATAATTTACGATCCTTCTTTGAGTTTCCATGTTTATCTCTTCTCTCCTGAGTACATCACAGGTAACCGCATTGATTTAAATGTGACTCCTTTGTTGCCTTTGGTTGAAAAATTTGTGATGAATTAAATATTTGTTCAGATCAGCCCCAAATCGCTTGGCTTTTCTCGGCAACAGTTACTGGCTGGTGTTTACCATCGATTTCACCCCATGATCTATGCAACAGTCTACCTCTAACGTGGCAGTCTGCTGTTCTGCTGTGAAAACTCTGTAACATTCAGCCATATTTCCACCGGGCCTAACTTCGAAGAGAATTGAGATGCATTTTAAAAGGATAATGTTGCTTTCGGAATTCCCTCATATCACCAAAAATGCCAGGATATAACGTCATGAAGGGGTCAAATAGCCAATACACAAGCCTAGGTACCCATCATTCCTGGAGAAAGGGGAAGATAAGTGAGCTAACGTAAGCTTAACTATTCTTGATCAAGGACATGCTCCTTAGTGGAATACTCTGGCCACAATACCTTATTAATCACTAATCCTACCTGAAGGCTGAGGATACTTTACTACATAGTATATTTTATATTTATTTTAAGATTTATAACACAGAAAGTTATATTTTATATATTTATTCCTGTTTCTGATTGACATAAAAAACAAAGTCATTGAAACTTTTCATTCATATTCCAGTATCTAGATAATTTTGTACATTTCTTTCCTGAAAACCGTGATCAGATATCAAAAGTACTGCTATGAAACAGCACAAGGGGAACCTTTCAATGTCAGCCAGCTTTCGGTTTAACATATAGCTTGCACCTAACCATTGCCTTACCTCTGCCAAAGGCTGATAGGTATTGTTCATTTGCCCGCAGCGAACTCACTTTACAAGAAGACAAGCCTATATAGAATAGCCATGGCAAGATTTTCATGTGACAGATAATTACACTTTTATTCAGATTTACAGTGAAATGACTTCTGAGCATTAAATCATATTCATGCTTTAGGCAGTGCGTGAGACAGTAATAAAAAGTCTGAGCGATAGCATCTTTCTATACTTCCAAAAATTACGGGCGCGGCAGTTTATCGGTTTTTTGCAAAATCAACGAACAATATTACGATGTGTTGAATGATATCCACCTCTTCTAAAAACATTATATTGCAAAAATGGCAGTGCGTTTGATATCCTACTTGTTGTGGCTTTCCATTTTAAAAACGATTCTAGAACCCTTCCCGAGTTTTTGTTCAGGGTTGACAGCCATAATTGCAATCGTCTTTCTTGTGAGGGAAGTTATAAACACGGATGTCGTCATAAAACCCAACATGATGGCAGGATCAAAATGATAACACTGTGCGATTTGTCACAATATCAATAGTGTGTTCTTCTCTCGAATTCATTAAAACTTCGCCGATGCTAACATGTACACCTATCAACGCAAACGCCATGTATTTCGTGGCGAAGTGAAAATGAAGTCCGGGCATCATTATGACGATATGGTCCATAATATTTTGACCACAGTCTCTTGCTTGGTGAAGAGCCTGTCACAGTGAAGTTACTGATACCGATAGGCCCTGCAATACTAAGAATACATTGGCACTTGACCTTGTACACCTTCACCTATATATAGCATCAACGGCATGTATAACGTGTAAGACTGCGACTCTATTTTTGACTGACTGCAAAAGTAATGGTTCGCATTAAACAGTGCTACTGAAGAAAATTTACTCGGCACTTTTCCTTTGCTATTTTTCGAAATCATACTACTTTTCCTGCACTTATCGTGAGGGCACACTTTCCACGCGTAACGGTGAAGTCAATTTGTCATCTTAGTGACGTGTGCAGGTGCGATTTTACTTTTGCTATCGACCCTTTCTGTTGTCGATCGGTCGTTACATGGAAGTAAACGACCGTGGTGGCGCTATTAAACTCGATAGTTTGCACATAAACACATTAAATGAGAAAATGTTTGGTATAAACTGTCAATGCTCGTACTCCGCTGTCGCTTTCTTTTATCGAAAAAGACATTCGATCGGTCGTCTGCTCATCGGTCTCAATATCTATCTATCTATCTATCTATCTATCTATCTATCTATCTATCTATCTATCTATCAATCCATCCATCCATCCACCCGTCCGTCTATCTGTCTATCTACGGGGCTCGAAATTGACTTTTTCCCCTGGTAGTCCACTTGGGCTACCATTCTCTGAAATTGGTAATCCAGTGATAATGGCTTGTAGCTCATGCATATTTTAGTTTAGGGATTTTTTTTTCATTAACAAGAGAAGAAAAAGCTATTTTTCAAGGTTCTGCCAATGAAGTGAATTTGTTAGACATTTGATGTGAACACGTGCACACCTTTATTACCCAAAGGATTGAAACTGGTATAATTGAAGACAGTGACACTAAAAAGGTTGGTGACCCATCATTGTATTGACAACCCGTTCCATTCTCAGCGTTGCGTGCAAATTTTGATAGTCGTCATGGCAATGACCATCACCTTCTCAGCAGGACTAAAAAAGACCATGGGCTTTCTGTAGTAGGGACGAGTTTGTGATTGATGGTCAAAATGCAATGAGAATACGTTTTCATTGGCGATCATTTTCTGTGCCTGTCATCCAAGTACATCGGATGAGATATTGAAACTTTCTTGCAAACTTCCATCTCAAGGTCGTCTTTGTAATTTGCAAAACAGAGCCATTGTCTGGCCTTACTGTGTCCAGCTGGGTTTGACTGCATTTAGCTCGTCCAAAAGTGAAAGACCGGACATGGCACGCCAAGTACTGACCGAATTTCATGTCCCAAGCTTTGGTAGTCCATGTGGGCTACCATTTTATGGACTTTGGTAGCCCTCGGAAAAAGTTAGTAGTCTGTGGACGCGGGACTACCGCTAATTTCGAGCCCTGATCTATCTATCTATCTATCTATCTATCTATCTATCTATCTATCTAGCTAGCTAGCTAGCTAGCTAGCTAGCTGGCTGTCTGTCTGTCTGTCCGTCAATCCGTCCTTCCTTCCTTCCATCCATCCATTCATTTATGCATTCATCCATCTATCATCGACCCGTTTGTCTGTCTGTCTGTCTGTCTGTCTGTCTGTCTATCTGTCTGTCTGTCTGTCTGTCTATCTATCTATCTATCTATCTATCTATCTATCTATCTATCTACCTATCTATCTGCCTGTCTGTTTATCTGTCTATCTGTCTATCTATCTGAAAATATTGAGACATTTTCCTCTGATACCAAATTTTGTACTTTGACCCAGAATGTTATTCTTGATTTTGAAATAGAATCGTTCAATGTTAGCTACTGGAAAGTTGGAGCAAAAGTTTAAGTCTTTGATTTTCCAGGCGCGAACTACTTTAAAGGAGGGTTTGTGAAATAAAATTCACTTAATGTCATAGTCAATTTTACAGGCAAAAAGGAGTACTAAATGGCTTGGGCGATGGGTACTCAGAGTTTCCTGTATAAAAGTTCGGACAAAGAAAGTTGCGTGACATTCGGAAATGACAAATTCAAACGTTTAACGTTTGTCTATATGTATGCCAGCCAGTCTGTGTTCGTCTAGGCACACCTTAGAATGTAGCCATGGTTCTCCTCAGGGAAATAGTTTAAATCACTTCTTACATCCTCGAGGGGACATTCATGTGTGTGAGACAGACAGACAGACAGACAGACATAGACAGACAGAAGATTCCACATTTCCTTTTTACAGTTGAATTCTAGTCTGGACCAGAATTCACCTGTCAACGATAACAACGCACTCTACACATGTACAGACTAAGTTAACAAGCTGAATACTGTGTATATTAACATGCATTGCGGAGTAGAACAAGAAACTATCGTTGACATTTAAATAAAAAATGGTGGACGAATCGTCAAAAGTCAGCATTACTTTCCCTTGAACATAATATATCAAACGCTCACTGGGTAATAATATAACATGATATTTTAAACATCTTCAATTGTTTGCGTCGGGGCCAGATTTTTTGAGTATTTATACGCACCTTTCTTGTCCAAATTGAATATCCTTTATTATGTATACGTTCTTTTTGCAGTCCATCACAAATATAGGCTACAAAGTACACAGACATTTCCCTGCTTATGACACAATATGAACGTGTTTACAAGTAAATCGATATTAGACGTGCTGCATTGTTTCCAAACCCGTGTTGTGTATCTTGCACATCTGTCATCTACACAAGCCCAATATGAATTTGGTCTTGATGGCATACCGTAAGTATATATACAAATACCGGGCATCGCTGATAGAATTGAGCATTTTGAGTCAGGTCCAACCACCTTGGCTTTTGTTTTAATTATAGTATCTACCGAGGGCGCCCTTCTTAGTCGGGTCATCTCGAACAAACAAATCTAAGGCTATTTCATTGACTGGTAGTAGGCTACTAAATTAGAATCCAGGTCATGGTCTTGTACTTTTAACACAATAATTTTTGGGTTGGTCATCGTGCTCAGTTTTTCACTATTTGGCAAAATGTAAAAGGAATTCACAATTTGCGAACTCTCTCAAAATTTGGATTTCTGTTTATGGTAAGCGCGCATTACTCCAACACATGCGCGTCGTGTCTTTTATCCTTCAAAGATACACTCCAAAAAAAGACTTGACATGTTTGAAGACAAAAAGCAAACACGCACCCGAAACAATTTTTTGGAAATTATCGTCTGGCCAAACTTAAAGGACCAGTAGCTGTAACTTTTGATGGTTTTCCACCTTTTGTGTCATCCATAGATTCTCGTTCTACTCCCCCACGCAGTTTAGATAGATTCTGTTGAGCTTGTCAACTCAGCCTGCAGATGTACAGACTGCATTTTTCTTGTTCAAGAGTAAATTCTGGTCCGGACTAGAATTCAAATGTATTCAACGAGACTCGTACGTATAAACAGTGCATTTATACGTTTGGATAGGGTGTGTTAACAAGCTAAATAGTTATGTTGTTTCAACATACTTTGAACGGCGACTTGCAATTGACATCATACAAACAAAAACAGTGAAAAATAATCAAAAGTTACAGTTTCTGGCCCTCAGACTTCACTTGTGTAGCTACACTTCAAAGTAAAAACACTAAAAGAAAAAATGAGAAAGCAACAATCTCAAACCACAGAAGTTAAAAAAAATGAAAACAAATTACATCATCGCATTGTTTTGTTTGTTTATGTCAACAACAGTTTCTTGTTTTACTCCCTAAAGCATGTTAAAACACTAATGCAACTTGTAGACTCAGCCTGTAGATGTGAAAACTGTATTGTTTATTGTTGGAATCAAGTCAAAACAATAACAATTCATACTACACCGTGGATGTAACATCCATGACTACAACATAAATGATGTGTGGACAAGCTCAAAGGCAATGTGCTTTGAAAAGTATTGCAATTGACACAAATTTCAAAAATATTGAAAAATCATCAAAAGTTCAAGTTCAGCTCCTTGCCTTTCAAAAGATTAGAGTTGGTGTTTTATGTTCATTTATGTACATTAAAATATCGCCTCAGATCAACAGATCTTGGTCGACTCAAAGACGAATATCTGAATATGAACACCCACCGTACGTCTGTTTGCAAAACGTTGGTATTGTCACGTGACAGCCGCGTTTAATCATTTGCATAAAGTAATTTGCTATTCTTAATAATTGATCGAAATTTTCGAATCTTGTTTCTCTCAAACTGCGTCCAATGCTTGATTTCATTAAAAAATGCAGTCATTCATGTACAGCATTTTAATTCAATTTTGCATTGCCTGAGCATGCAAATCCACCGACAATGCTCATTATCAACGGAGGCGATTCATTGGCCTAGAATATTGTTCTATCTTGCTCTAACCTTGGCTGGAGATGCGTTTTGCTTGCCATTTTTTCCACAGTGTTTCCAGGTTCGAGCCAATGTAATAGACTTTCGGAATGAAAACAAACTCATGTATCAACAACATAATATCCAATGATAGTAACACAGTTCATCCAGTAACTGTACTCAACATCTCAAGCAAGGCAATGACAAACTTGGTTGTCTGTGTCGCAATATGTCAACCATGTACTGATCAAGTCATACTGAGAAAGTCAATTACTCATCGATAGACCTATTTGCCTTTTCGACAAAATGTGATTCATAAAATTACTGGGGGCTAACATTTCTACAAGCATGTCGTATTCTAGTCTGGTGCATGTATACCCTAAAGAGGAGGTAATTTTTCTCGGGGAGGGTGGGGGACTGTGTGATAGTGCACAAACTTTGCTGCAGTGAATGTCAGGCGCATTTGCTAGGGATGCAGTATGGGAAGATGAAATTCGTGTTTTCTTTTACCCCATGAAAAGTCATTATGTACAGACTGTGTTCTCTGAGAAAGCTAATCGTCTTGCAATTGGTCTCTCAAACCAATTAGGAATTAATCTCAATGCCTTACTAATGCAAAACCCACCTCTCCAACTTAAACACAGCCCGAACATCAGAAATATTATTTCAAAACCATCAAAGTGGTCAAAAGTTGAAAAACAGCGGATGCTTTTATTTATATTTACCGACTCGGAGACAATTTTATCAATGTTACCCTATCTTGTAGCCTTTCGTCCGAGCCCAAGTTTCAACACTTGATCAGTGAGCATGTCACCATGGCAACTTCTTTTGGTGTATACAGTTGGTCATATGATCAATAGAGCCAAAGAGACAAGCACTTAGTGAATAACCGATAGAAATGTGAAGGATTTGACGTAAATTACGGGAGAGTGGCAGACAGCAACATCATTTGTTAAGATTACATTCCACAACTGACTCTCCCATTAATGTTAATACTTTCTTGAAAGCTTCACAACATCACGCTGTCATCCCAGGTCTTCACACAAACCGTCGTTACTATTGAACGAAAATCTGGAAGGGAAATAACGCTAAATGGTCGTAAATTATTTTGGATGTCAGAAGCCGGGGGCAATGCCAGGGTGTACACATATGTACCGCAGTATTGATCCTCCCTCTTTTCGCCTCTCGTAGATTTTTGACCAAGAACAGTTCTATAAAACGTAGATTTTTGAACCTTGTTCTCGCCTCAAGCACAAGTTTACCCCATTGCTTTGTATTTACTGTTTTTACACCAGCATTTGGACTGCAATGAAGGCTTTTGACACCTTCCTTCCATTTTAGGGACAATTGTAGAGTTTGTACATTAAAGTTCCGGAACTGACCAGGGGACATTAGTACCCAGATCGGGATGAGTGCCCCTCCCTCCACCTGGGCCACAAGTCAGCACAGGGGCGTTAAAATTCTGAATCAGATTTCTTCAAGTATTCAGGCCCACCTTTGCAGTATCTCAAGAAATAAGACAAACCACAGAGTTTACTGTCAAGGGAAGTCTTGTTGTTATTTATGGGGAAGACATCGACTTGGACAGCAAATTACAAAACAAATGTGTGGTAACGATGTACAGAGAGGATATCAGTCGAGAAAATCGTCGTCCGGGCAACGCCATGTCTGTACTTAGCTTGACCATCTTTACCCTCGTTTTCTGTTGATGTGATCATTTGTCAAGAAATTCTTGTTAACTCGTCCTCAAAGAGTACTAGATTAAAGAATGGGTGGGTCTTGAATGTAACCCGGATTCGCCTATACTTATCATCACATGCCTCATGTACCTTTATCAGATGATATATTATGGCATTTTCGTCTGTTTGTTAGTTTGCATACGTGGTTTGCACACAGGCTACCCAGACAGTATTAATAAGCTTATTATTGAGTTTCCACTGTTTTCTCTATCAGTTCCTCTCCTTTTCTTCATCACAGTCCCTCTATGGATATAGGGACTGTGTCTTCATGCTCTGACTGATCGGAGTAAATAAAATAAACGGTTATACAATCTAACCTAGCCTTTATTCATTTTACACCCATTACAAGGTTCAGTGTCCTGTCCTACTTTCAAGATAAACAGTTTTTAGTTTAATATGAAAGGTAAGGATAAGGTAGCAATGACCCCATAGTGAGGATATTCAATTTTGTAAACTGTGAGTATCTCCGCTGTTTGAAAAACTATCCGAAGGTGATAGCTTTTCCACACATCCACAATTCATCGTCGTGCGTTTCCTTTGGATGGATGGATGGATTGATGGATGGATGGATAGATGGGTGGGTTGGTTGGTTGGTGGATGGATGAATGGACAGACGAATAGATAGATGGATTTATGAATGGATTGATTGATGTATGTATGTTCATCCATATGTGTCTGTGTGTCTATCTGTGTTTCTGTCAGCATATGTATGTATGTATGTATGTATGTATGTATGTATGTATGTATGTATGTATGTATGTATGTATGTATGTATGTATGTATGTATGTATGTATCGTGAATGTTTTTATGTGCACCTGTTTTACACACAGGGAACAGAAGGAAGAGCTATGGGGAATTCTTTGCACACAGGGGACGACAGAAAAGTCCCTCGAAACACTGTATTCTGTTTTGATCAGTGATATTTGTAATAAAATGATGTGTATAAGCCAACAGTTCTCTCTCTCTCTCTCTCTCTCTCTCTCTCTCTCTCTCTCTCTCTCTCTCTCTCTCTCTCTCTCCTGTACATTTTACAAAAATGTACAGTAGATGTACTGTAGTGTACTCTTTCAACGCAACTTGCAAGAGAATCAGTCCAATAATATAGGTGACTATGCCCTTACAGTCACACATATATCAGGGATACTGCATGAATAACTAAATAGAATATGGTTGAGAAATATTTTTATGTCAAGAACACAATAAATTTACTTTTGTCAATTTGTATTTACTTGTAAGCTTAAGTCACGGTTACACGTGTATTTTTTTAAACCCGAGGGTATCCGCTTAGTCGCTCTGTAAATATTCCCTATCAGCGATCTAAACGATCTCACGTTTACACGTCAATCACTAGGGTATAAATTTAGTTCGGGCCAAGCGGTATTCGATAGCCCAGAGAACAATTGCTAGTGGTGGAGACAAACATCGGACAGCTGCTGTCTACGCTTTTTTTGTTTTCAATCAACCGATCGAGACGCCTTCGGCGGAGACATTTACAAGAAGAAGAGAATTTTGATGGATAGAGAATCATTCCACTCGACAGCAACCTTTAATGATTTCATCAGAAAGGCAAAATCCTCAGATATGCTCGCACTTGTAACAACACTGACGACTTTACTTAAAAAGTAGCATTCTTCACAAGTAAACTACTCGACAGAGAATACAATAACAACGAAATCACTAATAACAGCGGAAATAGACCACAGTATTCGAAATACACTAACAAACCGCAGATTGACAAGAAAAGAAACAACAGACAAACAGACAAACAGACTGGCTGCTGTACGTTGTAAGTTCGAACCCGTTTGAAATCATCGTATTTATTTTAAGCACAACATACAGCCCATGCGTTAAAACAAAAGGAAATATTTTGAAATACTTGGCAGAGCTGGAAAAAGACACAAAAAGACACTGAGGAATCTATTCCAAGAATCACCAATCATTGCTTTACAAGAGAAACAAAAATTTAAAAGACACACTGGTCAAAACAAAATTTACAGAAGTAAATAAACAAAAAATCAACTTGATTCCCAAACGGATCAACAATGTGATCCAAACAAACATGGATATACTTGCGTCGGTACGTGAAGAACAAGAACACTGAATTCACTTATAAATTGCACAAACACACACTGAGGAAAGAATTTACTCTGCGACTGATGAGAAACCACACTCGGGTTTCGAAATGCAAGCAACAAAGGTGCATTCTATCAACTCTTGTAACACTATAGGTCCGGCTGCGTCTGTCCATAAGCTTTCTCCACACAAACAAAGCACTATCATACACATTATATACATGTAATTCCGTACACATACCTGTATCATAAACGAAACAAATAATACTGTAACACAAACCATTGCATGAGGGAATCCTATCTTACACATATCCGAAACGAAACAAACACCTATGCAACACAAACTTTTGGATAGTAAGGTGGGAAGCGAGGCAGAAGACAGGATATAGTTCGGCGTTTAATTCGACGTTCTGGTCACACATTTAGAGAGGCCATTGTTCAGTACGGAGCACCGAACCTGAACCAGCCCTCCGACACCGAATTAATTTAGTTATCTGGTCACATGTCCAACAGACACAGGTTTAACTTTAATCCAGTGTCAGCTCCGGAGTAAACACGCACGTGTAAACCCCCTATTATATACATGTATGCCATATAACCTTATAGATAAACCAATTGCATTTTTTTCTTCAATTTCGGTCTTTCAAAGCGATTTCCAGTGCCATAGGCTCAGATGTACTGAGGTGAGGGAAAATGGAACCATAGAAAATGTGTTGATTTATTTGTGATTTGCTTCATTTCGCTTCTCTTGTTTCATTTAATTTCCCTTGCTTCGTTTCATTTTGTTCCTTGTCATTTTGTTTTGCTTATTTCCTTTTGTTTGTTTCATTTCATTTCACTGATTAGAATTGACGAACTGAGAGCTTGCATTAGATCACACTTGAAATATTTGTGTTCTTTTTGCCAACCTCTGAGATCAGAACACTGATATTATATATTCATGTCCTACAGTCAATTTGTATTAATGGACTTATTTGCCGTTCTCTAGGACATTATGAATGCGGTAATATTATTCGTAATGTTGTTCGGAATCTCTATGAGAGTGACAACCAAACGACGGTGAGATAACCAAGAGCAAAATCAGCCCACAAAAGAGCGGCACTAAATCTCGATGGGACAAGTGCAGTAACAAGATTACCCAAAATATTGTTAGTAAATGGACATGTTGATAAATATCAATGGAAGTCCTGTTATTGTGCATGTTGCTTATTGATCGCAACCAAAATTATACAATCAGCCATTCAAGCTGACTACGGTGTTTGAGAATACAACAACATTCGCACGGTAAAATATTTTGAGAAGACAGAAAACAGAGTAGATGCAACTTTTAACGATTTTTATACAATTGTTGTTTGTCAGTTGCAAAACATGTTCTTGTTCTAATCCTGAAGCGCATCATAGAGATAAAATCATTTAGCTTGTCAAGACAGCCTTCAATCAATACACTGTTATTGTTTACAATTTATTTCTAGTCCGGACCAAATTTCGTCTCCCAAAAGTAACACAGACGAAAAGAAAAACTTTGTCTGTGACAATAATAATGGATTTTACGCATGCGCAGGCTGAGTTGACAAGTCAAACACTGTTTATCTCACCATGCTTTGTTAAGTAGTATGAGAAATTTGCAGTTGACATATTAAACACAAATAGTAAAAAACAATCAAAGGTTAAAGTTACTGGTGCTTCAAATATGTGAAGAGCAGAAGGATATGGTAACATGAATGTTTAATAATGTCTCATTAACTGTCCAGCTTATCCACATCAGAAATTGTCCTGGTGATGTGAGATTTCGAGTCTCTGCAAGTTTGGGCTTCAATCTAGTTCGTAGAGGGAGTACAAGCATGGTTGACCAAACAAAGTTTTGATAAACCCACTCAGAAAACTGTGGTACTATTAAACCTTGAAACAGTCGTCTTAACGACACGATAGCGTAGAGGAGAGATCCCAAGCTTAATAATGTAGTTTCATCTTTTACGTCGTTTTTGTTAAATGCTGCCTCAAAATGTTAACTTATAAATGACAACAAACCATACTGGTGACTCGATCGTACGTCGAAGTCGATCTTTGAATGTTTTAACACATGTACAATAATATAAGTACCTTAACGTTGAGGTTTTTTCCATAAACATACTAAATAATTCCATAGTACGATGAAAGATTTCAAATATTAACAAACCAAACACTACAAAAACGATGCATAAGAACAGACTGAAGTCGTGGAGCCTAGCTGTTGTTACCCTTATCAGTTTTTTCTCTTTGTGATTCGCAGAATTGACATTTAGTTGCTTTATATATGGAGCGATCTTCAAACCATCTTCCTGGAACAACCGCATAGTTACCTAGGTTCAGATATTGATCATGAATAAGCGTGCCTGATAATATATAAATATGTTCACAGTTTCCGTTTAACCTGTGTTGATGAAACGTGGCTTCATGTTGCATGCGTCCAGTACCGATGCAAGGCCCGGAACGATGGTTTGCTACGAACTAATATACGAACACTGCATTGTAGTCCCGTCTCTAATTACATTACAGGAAGAGAAGTGGAGTAGGGATGTCGAGTAACAGATATACAGGTCAGTGTTCTCCCTATATCACTGAATTACTCGCTGTAGAGGCCATAGACGACTCCAATGCCAAACAACGAGTCATTTCTGTAGACCCCTTCTGCTGATGTGTCAAACTTGTCGTTCCAAACACACTGGCTCA